>JAQIVZ010000514.1:0-63283 GCA_034700945.1 Arrhopalites spinosus
TCATTTTGAAAAACCGCCCCCGTCCATGTTTTTTATGGTCTCAAAATCTATTCTCTTTAGTTTTAAAACGCACCTTACTAAAGACTAAGTCCATTTCGGTTGAATAGAAAATTTCATGGTTGACGTTAAAAGAAGCTTTAGTACAATTTTGCGACCAGGATGACAACAATAACATGGTGGGAGCTTAAAAGAATAACAAAAGGTGGCTTCCATTTTAGACTGTGGAATTAATACGAAATTTTTTTTTCATCCCTCTGGGAAAGGCTTTGACTTACAAGCAAAACTTTTTTCTATTGTAAAGTCAGTCAAGAATAAAATATATACCTGGTAAAAATAATTTATTTTATTGGTTCCACAAAATCTTCCTTTTTTTATAATAGATGCTTGAAGCAAAATGGATATAAAGTTCAAAGCCTCGTATCATTTTATAACTTTAAAAAAATATGGAGAGTTTACTGACATATTTATGGTCTAAAATCCTGTATTAAATCAACCCACAACTTTTTTAAATATAGAATTCTACTAAAATTAAGTACATTACTTGAATGAGATTTGTCACATTTTTAAAACTTTACTAGTATTCTATAAATTTGAATCATTGATAAAAATGATAAAGATGCACCTGAATGAAAGTAAGGAAGATTTATTGATAGAGCGTCATTTCTTTTTCACACGTGAATCATAATCAATTTATTTATACTATTGAACCTTTAAATTTTAAATGGACATCATGTAAAATGAAAAGTAGATTAAATTTGTTTACAGTAATGAACACAAGTTTGGCAATTGTTTAATGTCTGTCTCATTAATTAGAAAAATGGACAGTATTCGTCAAGGTCTCAAGGTTGTTGTTGAAAAAACTTTTTGTACATCAAAATAATTATATTTACTGCCTTCTATGTTATTTAATGATAGTAAGGATATGAAGAATTTACGTATTTTGTTGATAAGCTTTCCCTCTCTCTCTCTCTGTCATTGTTATTTCAGTTGAATGGAAAAAACAGTTTTGACCAGACTAAGTTAAATAGTTAATACTGGCACTGGTTGTCAGCGGGAGAAAGATTGAGAGACTTAATATTGACTTACAGCTTGTCACTGCTAATAAGGTTCCTCTCTTTAATTTCACAAAACCCCTCACTCTTTTTCCCCCTGTCAAATCTCTCATCCCGTCCAACTTATTAACTGACTTTTTGGACAATATCTCCAGATGCTCCATTTTATTTTTTCTCCTTGTTTTTATTTTATGACGTCATTCTCCATCCCCCTGTTTTGTGTCTTTTTTAATACGGAAAAAAGGTTAAAACTATCTTGTTATTTTACATGTGCACGGGATGGCTATTTCCCCAAAACTGTAAAAATCTCGTCAACATCCATCAAATAAGTCGTCAAGCCATAGGGTGTCTGAAATAAATGATCGTGAAAAATAAATCAAAATTCTATGGACCTATGGACATGAAAGAAAACTTTATGGGCAATGGATAGCTAAAATGTGTTTAAAATTAAATATCATTTTCATGATATCAAAGTCACCTATAACTTTTAGTAGTTATTGTTGTTCTACATGGGTCATTGCCTGTCAAACTAAAATTAAATGCGGAAATTGTGACGAGTGAAAAGTTGTCATCATTGTTCTTGTCAAACCTTTCGTGAGATAATGAGAAAAGTTTTTTTTTCATGTTTTTCATTCAACTTTTTTTTACGTGAGTTAGACCAGGCCTAGTGTGAACAAGTTCCTTGTCAGGTGAAAGATTCAAGTTCCTGACCATTTTTTGTTGTAAAATTAATCATAACAATTTTATTAATTTTTTTTTTGCCAAACACTAAAATTTTGAGATGAACTTTTCATTTGGCAAGTAATAAATTTAAATTGAGAGAGAATACACTGTACATAAATGTAAGGACAATGTAATGGAGTCAAATCAAAATATCTCAAAGTTTTTCAACAATAAATAAATTGCAATAAATTTCTATTCATTTCAAAGTGTAGAAACTTTTTTTGCAACTTTTTTTTTTACTTTGTAAGGTTCAATGCAATGACGAGATCAATGGCCAATTTTGTAGTTTTTCTGTTGTGAGTACCTTGAATAATTATCATGCAAAAGTTTTTTTTCTAATATCTAAATTGCTCAATAAATTAAAATTAATGACAAGTTAACAATTGAATTTATTATCAACGATAATAATAAAAAAAGTTTTTTTCAAATATTACTTTACAAGTTTTGAAATTTTCTGTGTATGAAGTATGACGCAGTGTCCATAAAATATCAAAAAAAAAAAATTTTTTAATGATAAAACTTAAAAGGAAAAATACAAATATATTTGAAAATTTATTTTGAAAAGACATTTTATCATAGAATTTTTTACCTCATGAAACAAAAAAAATGTCACAGGTAAGTCCATATATAGGAAGTACAAAGTACAAAAATATGAAATGAAAGTAATGGTTCTCAAGTTATCTCATTCAATCTCAAGTTATGGTTGAGGTTTTTTTGAGAGTAAAAAAGGGATTGAAATATTATCCAAATGGAATTCATTGTGCTCTATTGTAGGTACAATGCAAATGATTTTGTCATCCATTTCATCTCCATTTTCCCTTTTCTTTCCTTCCACTAGAATTTTGCTACGAAATAAAATGAGGACTCAGTCATGTTTTTCAAGGACTTTTCAAATTTCAGACAAAAATGTATGAGTAAATCTCTTTGATTAAATTGATTCAAACTTGAGAAAAGAACTTTATCATTCTCCATCCCATTCACATGACCGAATTTCCTTTCACCGTATATTTTCTTTCAATCCCTAAAAAAATTTCACCATCTTGCCTTATACACCACTGGAAATTTTTTGTCCCAAATGTTTGGAATGGAGGAGTAAACTGGCAAGATGACATATTAGAATTTCATGAAGTCTAGTCTCTCTGCTTTCTCCTTTGAATGACGTTCATTGAGGTAGATTGGGATAATGGAGAGAAAGCCAGAAATATTTTTCTTTGTGAGTGAACCACAATTTTGTTAGTGTTTGTGATGGTGTTCTTACTAAAAATTTTGGGATGCCAATAGTATTTGAGGTACTTGTGTACGTTTAATCAGTTTTCATTGGTTACTATTTATTTAGACAAGTAATAATATAAAATACAAGTGGGGTACAAGTGTACACTTGAGTTAAGTCCCTTGCCCGAGTCCATTTGACAGTAAATATTTGTTCAACCAGTACTTCTACTAGTCTATTGCTATTCCTTTTAAATGTATTTCTATCCTCTCTTCTAATCACAAGATCAACCCATAAGCCAAGCCATGTATCTTTACAGATACTTTCTCTCTTTTTTATCGCATTGACGCTGTCGACCTAATCAAAAAAAAAGTTTACTGCAGTTGCCTCAAATGCACAACTGCAGAGAAAGTACTTCATTTTCACTTCAAAAAAATCTCATGAACTGGAGAAAGACTTTTTGAAAACTTACTTTCACTTTAAAATTCTGGACTTTTTACCTGAAATTGCCAATTAACTTTTATAATCCTTTTCTACCATAAAATTTCACCTGAAAATACATTTAGATTAATATACATACATTGCAGACTATTATTTTATTACACAATGCAGTATCATAATTAGAATGCGGCATTGGTATTTTTTCAAGTTAATCAATAATCAAATAATTTTTAATATCCAGAATAATTAATTTTCATGTCCTCTAATTATTTTTTGAAACAGATCCGGACTAGAAGATGGACGGCTGTGTCAGTTACCCAACTTGACTATGGTAGCACAGAGTGAGGAATGGCAAAAGACTTTGGACTGGATTGCTTACAAGGTGAGTCAATATAAATTGGTTCAATTTGGAATGTACATAAGACTAAAACTGTATTTAAGTACTATTTAGGTAGTGTATTTGTACGAGGTCACAAAAAAAACTTGAATCGAAAATGGTTCCACTTTTAATCATGTCAAAAAAAGAAC
The DNA here is from genome assembly GCA_034700945.1 of Arrhopalites spinosus. NCBI lineage: Eukaryota > Metazoa > Arthropoda > Collembola > Symphypleona > Arrhopalitidae > Arrhopalites > Arrhopalites spinosus. The sequence goes on from JAQIVZ010000514.1 coordinate 3,955, forward strand.
TTTGTACAGACAGTGACCTGTACTTTGTTCTAATTTGAGTTTATTTATTATTGAAACATATAAATGTATTTATATATATACAAATAATACTTTATTTCACTCAAGTCCATCTCCTCACATATCACTCACAAGATGTAATCCAAATGTGGTTCATACGCCCACAGTCCAATCCGTATTGATTTTTTTCCCCTCTAGAATCAATATCATTTTACAAATGCCACATCATTAAATGAGGAAATTGAGAAAAAGAGGGACTTTCTCCCGTCCTTGATATGAACTTTGACTTGGAGACTACAAATGAGAGACATTTTCTGTGATGTTGACCATAAAAATAATTATGATAATACATATAGGATTACTTAAAGAAAATCTCGAGTTAATTATGAATCATTTTTTAAGCAAGTACACAAGTACACTTGCAGATTTAGAAAGCATTTTAGTCAATGAAGACTACAACGTAGTAACTAAAAAAACATTTCATTAGAAGATCTCTCAGTAATTTATCAAGCCTCATTTTTTTGGAGAAACTCCCTCCAAATTTTTTTCCCTTTTGCCACGACTCTCAACCCATGTCATTTTCTCTCTTGCCACGACTCCCAACCCATGTCATTTTTATCCCTCAAAGTAGGGCATTTCAGAGATTAAGCTTTGACGAGCGTTCCAGTAAAAAAGAAAGATGAGGAACTAAGGAGTCTATGTGTATTATTTCAAGATTCAGTCTTGAACGGTATGAACTAATCTCTCTGAATATTACTTGACAATCCGTCAGCTCAAAGCCACAGAGCTTTCTCGTAAGACTTTGATGAATTTTCATGGCATTTAAATTGTCAGACCATTTTATACGTTTGAAAGCATCATTTATTCTTCATTTCCATTTCATGCTCTTGCATTAAACTTACATTCTTGTATGGTTAGAAGATTACAGTGATTTAGAGTTCTTTTTTTATTTAAATCTTAAATTTACTATACAAAAAAATTTGTACACCACACAAATTTTCTATTAAGAACGGAATTTGATGAGTGTTTTTTTAACAGACTGAATTCCAAAGAGGATCCAAAATCCCTCCAACTCCAACTCTGTGATTCTAATTTCATTGTTATTTTGGAGAAAATCCTTTTTTTTATATTGACAGTGTCTCTATGGATTGAACATTGCACCATTGCATCCTATTCCCATTTCCGAATCTTTTCAATGTCAGTCTGACGGTCTAAAGTGCCTAGTGACGGCCGCGGCCTATAGACCAAGATTTTATTTAATACTATTTTAGTTCAAACAAATTCAGAGAGCACCTCTCCTTGTACATCCTACACGTCTAACTCGACTCTTTCCAAAAGCTAATTTAATAAAGAATTCTTTGTTCCAGAGGAAATTACTAAAAATTCACAACCCGTCCCTCCTGAGAGAGAGAGAAAGGAGAAAAATTGAATCTTTCGGAACGGAAAAAAAGAGGAAATGAGTAGGAAAAAAAGTGCCTACAGGACAAAAAAAAGCATGGGGGCAATTCTTTTACTCTTAAATTACTTCATCTCATTCATTCATTTCTACAATGAATTTTTATTTATGACTCTTTTCTCATTCTCACCCTCATTTTTATTTACAGAAAAAAGGCACTAGGCAGTTCACTCATAATCTAATAACCCGAGGCTACAGACATGTCTGGATGAGTCGTCACAAATTTGATAAAAAATTCACTAAATTCTCAAATTCAACTTGATATATATTCTATATCATGTAATATACATCTTACAATGTACATATCTTATATCATCCATTTTACTTGTTCAAATAAAGTTTCCCACTTTCACTGACATTGGTGAAAGTACTGTGTGCGGTGTCAATGTCGACAAGAATTTTTGGGAGGATTATTTAGTATTTCAAAATTCTGTTTGATTTGAATGTCCCAATTTTTCTTTTTTGTTATGTAAAGTGTAATACTTTCTCCAAAGCTTTCTCCTTTTTTTGTGTTGAAACTGTCTGCATGGATTTGACATGAAGGATTTTGGAGTGTATGGGATGAATACATGAAGTGTTGAAGATAAAATCTTCATTCATATTTTTTTTACAGACATAACATCCACACTCTTGTATTTTTTATCATTCGCCCACCATTTTCTAGGAAGCTGAAACCTCGTCAAAAATATTAAAATAATTTTGTAAAATGTCTCACAAAAAGAAACTTTTTCAATATTCAGCTAGCAGCTGGAGCTCCCTTTTTTTTAAAAAAATGAAAAATGTGACATATGTACTAGAAATAGGGTAGAACATGTGAGGAGTCTTTTTTTAGTTAATTGAAATGCAATTCATGTAACAATGTCTGTATATGGTAGATACCTGTACCCGTATGAGATTTTACTTTGTAAAAACTTTTTTAATAGCTTACATCTGCTCTCCATGGCCATGCTCCATGTTGAGTTCACTGTGGGATAGAATTTGATATAAAATTTTCCTAAACTATTTTTAGTAACTAATATCTGTACAGTGTACACCTTGACTCATTAGGAAGATGGAAACGATTAATTTGGTTGAAAATCCATCTTCTCTCTATTATCATGTTCTTGACAATGTGATGGGGGAGAGTATCCGGGTAAAATTAGATAAAAAGTATTAACTGAGCTTGGTAAGTATCAACTTGGGAGTTGATTTTCTTGGAAGAATCTACAAAAATTGTAGGAAAACCTGCAAGGAAAATAAAAGATTATCTTTGTAAAGATAACTAATGATAAAATGTTGTCTTGTAAGATAAAATAAGACTCTGGGGATATTCAACTAATGACTTTGCTATTAATTCTTTTTGGTCTATCTAGGTTACCTTTAATGTATTTTATACAGTAATGTATGTAGTATACATGAAAAAATTATTTTTCAGCCCGCCCAAATGTGTCATTTACAGATGAGAACATTCTTCTTGTAAATTTTCTTTCATCTCAAAAATTATAATTAAAGGTGTCGACTTTAATTTTCATTTTATTATTGTCATTTCTTGTAAAATACACTCCCAAAATTTTGGAGTAACAACAAAATTGTGAAGAGACAAGTTTGTACTAACACAAATTGGCAATTAAAAAAAGTTTTTTTGAAAATTAAATAGCAGGGTTAGAAATTAATCAATTATTTATCTGCACTACGTAGTATACTACGAACTATAGTTCGTGGTTTCAATCTATGATATGAATATCACAGCGCAGTGTCAATGGCATCTCTTTTGAGGGACTTTAAACACGAAAGGTCTCAATTTATGGAAACTTACATGTGTAGCAAAACATTGTAAAAAAATCATCCTCAAAGTTAAAATTTTGTTGAAAATGTCCATGTCAATCGATTCAAAAGACATCAAAGTTGACAACACGTGTGTGCATCTTTATGTTCACTTGTCTTCCTACGCATATCACAGAGTCTTGTTCATCCTTTATATATATCAGAGAGAGTACCTACACTAAATGTAAATATTTACATTTCCGGACATCTCTCTCTCTCTCACTTTGTATTTATTCATGTATTTTGAGATATGGAAAAGGGAACGGAGTTTGTGTTGAAATTTAGATTTACTCTAAAATAGGGAAAATGACATTTTCATGTACATTAAACTTAAATAAAATTTTCGCCTACGTGCTCAAGTGTAAAAGGAAAATTAAATGGAGAATTTCTATTGTTCTTAAATATAATAATTTGTCCGTATCAAGAATCCTTCCAGGCTTTTATTTGTTTACATGTAGACATTCATCTCTTCGTATTTTGTACAGATAAAGAATCTTTTGAAGTAAGGCAACAGTTTGAATTTAATTCTCCATCCTCTATAGAGATACATGTACAGTATCTCTACAATATTCATTGTGTACAATAAACAAGTCACTAAACATGGAAAGTTTTTTTTTTGTAGAAATGATGGACATAAAATAGTATTCCATTTTATTGTCAATTCAGCAAATTCTCAGACTATTTTGGTAGAGCTAGAATTTTTCTAAAGGAGGAGAGGTATTTTTTCAACAACTCTCAAGTTATTCTCATTCATAGAATGAACGCCTGCAATTCACTTGAGTTTGTGTTTCCTTCTAGCTACATTTCCATGTATCCCAGAAATAGAGATTGATGATGGTGGATAGAGTAGCAGTGAAAGTGTATGAGCAATCCTCAGGAGTCTCGAAAAATTGTGTACACAGACTCAGACAGAAAGAGAGAGAGAGTGCAGTTGTAGAAAAAAAGAGAAAGCATTAAAATGTATTTCAACTTCTGTGTAAGGAAATGGAGAGAAAAGTTGTGGAGAAAATTCAAGTGAGATGAACTATTTTCAACAACTTTTAGTCCTCTCTTCCTCAATTTTCATTTAATCCCACTCGTAAATACAGCAATCGTTTTAGCCTCCAGCCAAAAAAAGAAAATGTGGCAAGTCAAACTACCAAAGTCACGTAACCTGGAAAAGGGAAAAGAATTTTATTGAAATTTTGCCCAAAGTCACAAAGAATTGCCACAACCTTCATTTAAGATGCTGAGCTACACGTAACATTCTATTTTGAAGTAATCATGATCATCAAATTTTAAAAAAAACAAGTTGTAAATAATGTAGTTGTACAAATGATGCAATTTAAGGCTATTCACTCACAATATAAATAGAACTGGTGAAAACATGTTTGAACTTTCTCTCTACTACTGACAATTTTACAAATAAAATATAGTAACATGAGAACGAAAAATGATAATTTTTTACCTCTAATTTCATTTTCTAGATAATTGGCCTTACGGTGGTTGGCATTGGAATTCTTGGAAATTTTCTCAATTTAATCGTCCTCACTCGCCCCTCTTTTAAAGGTATGCTGAATTGTTGATTGAAATAATTTTTTTAAAATAAAATTGAATCAAAATTTAAATCTGTTTTTGAGTCATTCTCATCCTTTATGCTTTGATATTTTATTAAATCATCCTTGTTCCATGGTCATGTGACATGAACGAATGTTGATGAAATTGGATAGATAATTTAATTTAATTTTTCATAGGGGTTACGTACACATACCTCATTGGACTGGCTTGTAGTGATCTCGGAGTTCTTCTGTGTGCTGTCACGATGATGGTAAGTCTTCCTCTAATTTCATGTATGTACCTTACCTGTACATTTACTTGAATCCTGTCATCAAAATAAGTTTCACCCGAAGCCTGAAATAGGAAGAGATCTCAATCTACAAAAGATTCTAATATTCACTCACCTGGTAAACTAAACTATCCCAACATGACATTCAATTAATGTTGTGCTAGGTCATATTTAAAAAATCGATAGTCTCTTTTCAAAAATATTTTTTTTCCTTCAAACATCAAGAGACATCATATTACAAATGATTCACATGAATAATTAATTTCTCAAAGGGAATTAGTCTCAAAAATACGTACTCGTACTGGCATAGTCAATTCATGTTAGGTACATTAGGTACTATAAAAAAAAAATTAACATTAGGTACTATAACTCTCATATTTCCAAGAAACTTGCTATAAAAGTCAAGATTATCTCTAGTGACTCTAGTTAAAAAATTAAATTAAAGTGTTCCGGGTTCCAATAAAGTACATGTTGCATCACACAAAATTCATTATAATTATACAGGTACAGGTGTATCAACTATAATTTTAATTGCTTCATATTATAATTTGTTACAAAACTTGTTGACTACAAGTTTGAAGTTTACCTTTTGAAACAAAGTTTTGACAGTTGACAAACTCCAAAGTATTGGTACAACAGGTTAATACCATTTGAACATAGTAATCAAGTGTCCTTTTCTCTGAAAACAAATTTTAAACTAAAAACCGATTCATGTTTGTAAGTTTACCACTTGGGTAGCTACCCAAGTGATTTTGAGTTGACGGTAGCTAAAAGGTCAAAATTGTGAACAACTTCAAGTGGTTTTCAACTAGGGGGCAAATACCACAAAATGTCATTCACCGACACGAAAATAGGACGACAACAACAAGCCCAACATGTTTCATGTTAGGCTAGATCAGTCACAACGTCGTTTATGTAAAATTCAAAAGTAATAATATCATTAACTACATATTATTATGTATTACATGATTCATTAAATCTCCTCAAAGTACTTAAATTAATGATGGAACATAGCCTCGACATTAAATTCTAAAATTGTCATCAACATTCCAGTTGAAAGTTGAATGAGCACAAGCTGTTTCTGATGTTACAAGTTTGAAAAAGAAAGTTTTGGTGTGTTTACACTGTATTTAACATGCTCTAAAATTTTAGATAATTTTCAAGACTCTTCCTCTACTAACTAAAATTTCTGTACACACTTTCTACTTTGAGTTTTCCTTTTGGCTTTATTTTAATTCTGACTTTGAATGAGAATCTCTGGGAGCCTATATGCATCGATGCATAGGCCCAAAGTTGAGAGAGAAAAGTCTGAATAACTTGTAAAGTCAAAAAATATTTTTAGTGCTCAAGGCCTTATCCCTAATAATTTTTACTGTGTAGATATTTGTTTGACTTTTCTTTTGTCAACTTTATTTTCAGGAAATTAATACCAGCCTAAGGTTTACTCTACTTGTATGTTGTCTAAATGATTGATTTTATACAAAAAAATTTATTTAACTAGTCTCGGATCTTTTATTATTACTTGGCTCAAATTCAACTAAAGATTTTTTCATGTTGTTTTTTTTTCTACGAAAAAAAGATGAGAGTTAAAGTGATGCGTACTAAAAAATCTCTTTCATGTCAATTTTTTACACTATGAAACCTTGGGCTAAAATTCTCCATTTTGTCAAAGAAAATATTCTATAGATAAGTCCATGTCCAAAAATTGTGTATTCTATTTGTGTAGGTTGACATTGTCAATGTGACAGCTTGAGATGACAGTAAAAAAAATATCATGGCAAGTCTTGTTACCTTCCACATGACATGAGAGAGAAAAATTCAACTTGAGCTCAAAATTCTCAACAGCCCTGTGTCAACATGTGTGTGAGGGCTGTCTTGGAAATTTTTATATGAAAAAAACATGAAATTTTCATTTCACCATTCACAAAGTCTTGCTAATATTTTTTAACTCATCTCAAGACAACTTTTACATGTACAGAGATAGTACATGTAAAGCAGAGAAGATGTGCATACGTACACCTCCAGAAAAAAATTGTAATTGATACTTACAATTTATGGTAGTGAGGATAATTAAATAAAATCTAAAAATGGACTGAAAATCTCATAATCTTTTCCATTGTTATTTTGTATTACATTTGTACTTTCTTGTCTTCTCTACTGACCAGTGAGAACTTTATCCTACATTTTTTTTTATTAATAAAAATTGATATCTTGTATTAAATTAAGGCTGCTCTTTCATAAAAAAAATGTTTCTCTCTTTTGACTCTTTTTATTAGATTACACATGAATGAAAATTGCCAACAAGATGGTGACGAAATTCTCTGTTCAAAGTCAAACAAAAAGTTATGGCAATGATGCGTGTATTAAGTAACTGGATGTAGAGACTCAAGAAAGAGAGGCTGAGGTTAGACTTTGACATAAAGTTTCATGAAAAGTTGTTCATTATGAGAATTGAACAAGTTTTTACACCAAGATGGGTTTCTCATCTTCTCATTATCTCATAGCTTGACAGTTTGAATGGGTGTTTGAGGAGCGGAAAGAAGAGAGGAGAGTTGATATTCATTAAATTTCTTCATGAATGCATCGTATCTCTAATCTCGTCTCAAAAGTTAATTGATCTAAATTGTTTTAGTCTATCTTTACGTCCTTTTACAATGTGTCGACTTTTAGACTCCTTACAATTTTTTACCCTGTTACTTTTTACTTGACTGATCATAAGAATTTCAATTGTCTTTTTGCTCATTTGACCATTATGAGCTTTTATCTGGAAGAGTACTTAGATCTTAAGAGTAATTCATGATCTTGCCATTCGTAATACTACAAAGACTACAAAATTGTACATATTGACATTCCTTGTTTTTTTTCTTTTATATTGTGCATCTTGGCTAGAGATTTTCATCAAAGAATTGATTTTTTCATGTCTAATTTTCTGACAAATGAAATTTTGGGAATTATAGTGAGAAAATTGGAAATTATCTAGTTTCAATTACGGTTACGTGCCATACCCTGGAAGGCATGTATCACAGAAGGAATTTTGGCATGAATTTATGAGAAATTTGACAACCTGAAATTTTAGCTTGATTCATCTTAAGAGAGGATCATGATTCATATAAGAAATTATGCATGTTATATGGATGCACCTATTTGTATTATAGAAATTTACACAAAATTCTTTATATTTGAATAGAGCTAAAACAAAAGAAGATTTTTTCAAAAAAAAATTTAGTGAAAACTGATCTCTCAATATTAAATTTCATTAATAAACTAGGACACGTGTCTTTATCCATAATGTCTTCAAGATGAGGTTATTAATTTTTCAAACTTTTATTGTTGACACAGCCTTGCAAGGAAAAGTTTTTTAGATTGATAAAATTATAGGAAATGCAGGTCGTCAGCTGGCCAAACAACCCGCTTAGAATCAGTTTTGGAATTGCTATTGACTCCTGCCTTTTTATTGTGTACAGCCTCAAGTTGGGGCTGTTCAATAAAAAAAATTATTTTAGCCAAGTAAACTTTATCCCATTATCAAAGACTCCTACCCTTACCCTTACCCGGGTATTCTGTAAGATTATAAGAAATATTTAAAAAAAAAGTTTAGCCAGTCATAGCCAAAACACACAAAAGATTTATTTTTGAAATGAGAATTAAGAGTACTTGCCAGACACACGTACCTACACACACTTGTACTTGTGTATCACAAATGACGTGTATTTTGAACGAAAAAAAGGAGAAATTCATGAGTGGTGTCCCAAAAAAAATGTTTGACGTCATTTCTATTGATTTCATCTCCTTTGTTTATTTTGAAAAAGTTTTCAAGAGCTTTTTAATATAAAAAGAGATTTTACACACACACACTCCCATCCTCCATTCTCAACAAGTTTAATTTTAAATGAAATATTTCTCAAATACTATTAAGTACAAAAGTCGAGGATTATTATTAAAAACTTTTTGTTTTGAAGACACAAGACCAACACCATTTCATTTATTTTAATACGAATGAAGACAATGCCTATAAATAACTTATGAAAATAAATTCACAATGAAAGGCAAAAACTTGAACAAAATATTCTCCAACTCGACTCTAATTATAACAAGACCAGAAAAGCTAATGAACAATAAAATTTGAAAGATCCAGACCCCGACATTTTTTTTGTAATAAAAAAAATGCTCCGAGACAGGATTTGTAATCATGAACATTAAAAAAAACTCGTCCCACTTTTCCCCTCACACTCATGCTCCTGACTACAGATTATAATATACATTTGTGTGAGATAGTCAAAGAAAGAATGTCCTTGAAAGGAAGTTTTTTTGAAATGAAAAAGAAAGTGACCCAAATCCAAAATATGGGAAAGTTATATATTTTCATGATTCAAACTTTCTCCTCCCAGACTTTGTCATAATGATAACAAATGAAAGACTTTTCTTCATAATTAAGTCTACTTTTCTTAGATCTCTCAACATGTAGGCTTTCAAAAAAGAAAATTTTTTTCCTTTCTTCTTTTTAATTCTCTCAAAGCAAACTACTATACATAATTGAAGCTTTGAACCCACGCAATCCCCAAGATAAGTAAAAAGTACGCGTTACGTGTAGACATTTAGATCCACGAGTCGTATTTATCTCTCTCTCTCTCTTTCTAAAAATGTTGTAAAAAAAAAGATTCTGATAAATTTTACCGACCAAGCTGAGTCTAAAGTCGTACAATACAATATTTATCCGTGAGCCCAATTCCTGGAAAAATGGATCCCCCCATTGGGATAGAAAATACAAGTTATGACTAGAATCCCTTTCACCACATGTTCCTCCATGTGTGTCTGTGTCCAAAGCAACACGCGCAGAGGGAAAGTAACTTTCTCTCTCTCTCGTTTCTTTCTCATAAAAAACTTTGTGCTTTTTTCCACTTGATAAATTAAAACGAACTGTCAATAATTATATTATTCCTATTGTTCCATAATGTGGACAGGGCCCTTCTCAATTCAATTTTTAGGCGTGAGAAAAGAGAAAGTGAGGGGGAGAGGGGTATGAGTAATTCTATTACATGTCATTCAATGTTCTGACTAACTTTCAACTTTCACTTTTTTTTCTCTTTAGAGAGTCAAAATAATAATAAAGAGTCCCCACAGAGTTTGAACAATGAGGCTAGACGTGCTCTTTTCTTTTATGAGATTTTAAGAAAATTGTCATAATAAAAACAAGTATTGTTTTTACCAAGAAATGAACTGTGAGAAAAAAAGAAAGTAAATTTATTGAAAAGGCTTCATCAATGTCTTAAAAGTACCATGGAGCCAAGGATTGAATTCCAACTTTCCCCAGAAAAAAGGAGAAAGTTGTAGATAACAAATACAATATACTTTGATTGTATTACTACTAATACACAATACAGTACAGATATAATGTGTGTCGTTAGTTTTGAGTAAAAAAAAAGTCATATATACAGACACACAAAGAGAATTGATACTAATGGAGAGCTATTAGAGAGAGAAAATTGATTGTGTGGTAAATTTACTTTCCCTCGAAAAAGAAATCTATAGCACACACTTTTTTCTCTTCCTTGAAAATGTTGAGTCTTATTTTTTCGCATAAAAAAACTTCAAACTTCTCCATCATTTTATTTTAGAACAATTGTCAGATTTGATGCTTGAAACAAGTGGAGTTGTCATTGAATGCTTCAGAGAAAAAAAAATTTCAGAATCTCAAGAGAAATCATTGTGGTTTCCCATGGATTCCTCAAAGAGCAAAATGTATTGTCTCCATGTTTTGGGATTGGGAGAAAAGAATAAGGATTCTTATTGTGTCTTTTTTTCTCTCTCTCTCTCGTTCAACTGAGTCAACTGTGGGCAGAGATACACAATAGAAAATTGTGTGTCTTTGGTTTTGGTCTTCCGTCTTTGTCATTATCTTGAAATCCTCATTGAGATATTGCAAACTGTAACTTTTTCCACCCAAAGTGTTTTGTACGTGTACAGTAAAATACATTGAGGGGTTAACAAAATAATCCTCAATTTCACGCTACCCTCAACATTAAATTTATTTGAGACAAGAGCAAGAGATAAATACCGAGGAGACAATAAGAATTTTAATGACAAAAAGATTTCAATCTTTTACTCTTTCATGCGAGTAATTTTCAAAGAAACTCTTTCATTCTGCATCTCGTTTTGTTCATGAAATTCAATTTCTCTCTCTCTCTCGTTGGTAATACTTTATATAAAAATAGACTTGAGAAATTAGATTATTTGTAAAAATAAATTGAAAAATATCCTTGAAAAAAAATCTCTCATTAATGAGAATCTCATCAAGTTGGAGACTAAAATGAAAAAGATGACTGTAATTCTAAATTTAATCCAAGTCAACCATATCAGTTATATCAACTATCGATTCCATCAAATGTAAGAGAAAATAAAAGAATTCTACTTGGTGATTCTCAATGGGACGTTCATTAAAGACGATTGAGTCAATTGCTGAAAGAGGGGGAGGGGGAGGACTCTAAATCAAGTCTATACAAGTTATGTACATAACCCTTAATAAAGATAGAGCAAAAGATTGATCGTCATGTGACTATGTGAGTCGTAGTCTTTCTACCCCTTCAAAAAATGAACTGGACATTGAATCAAGAGATAATAAATGAATTGAAAAGGTGTGCAAAAATAAGGATGCCAATACCACATTGCACATGAACCACAAAATTGCTAAATGGGTTATAGCGTGAAAATGTCACGAGGTTTATATACAATTTAATGGATTTTATTTTCACCTATTTTTATAATTGAGATAAAAAAAGTGAATAGTTCTCTGATTTGAAATTGGAGTGATTATACTTAAATGAATGGACTATATTTTTAGAGTTATAAATGGTCTCTATCTATCTCTATATGGAAGGTACTGAAGAGTAATTTTCCAAGGACTGCAATGTCGTCAGTTTACACTTTCTCTCTCTCTCGTCATTGGTCAATTGATGAGGTCATCAAAAAATTACTAATGAAATTTTGGCTTGGCTACACGTTCACATCCAAGAGTGAGTCGTGAGAGAAGTGAAATGGCCATATAAGAGAATAATACAGACTGGAAATTTTTTGTGGAGAGTAGAAATTAGAAGTATGTGGGCAGTGGGTTCAATTTCTTTAAGACAAAAGAGGAAAGAGAATGAGAACGAACAAAAGGATTTGGAATCCAGGACAAGTTCTCCAGTCTGGAGGGAATTTAAAAAAACGAGAGAGAGAGACAATGAAATGGAAGATTTAGCATGCAAATGAATTGACGAGTACAAGGAATGAAGAAAATCAATTTTAAATTTTAAATATGTACAACACAAATTCCCTTTTGTTGCCCGTTAACGAGTTGTCTTGGGGGGTGTACGAGTTACTTGATGAGTTTTGTGTATTGACTGATGTGAATTAATTTGGTCTCTTTGTATTCACAGATTCGACAAATAGGCCCTCAAGTTTCACGTGACTCATGGTTGATTTCATGGTTTTATGCCCATTTGGAGTTGCCATTGTCCAATGTTTTCATGGCTTCATCCATCTTCATTGTAGGTAAGTCTTATGTAAAATTTATTGAAAAAAATTTGACTCATGGGTATTTTTTGGGACTACAAAAAAAAACAATTTGTGACCTTGACCTTCCTAAATGATGTTTGAAAGTTAAATACTAAATTTACAAAATAAATATTGATTGTAGTTTGCTTAACGGTGGATCGTTTTGCTTCAATTTGTACACCGACCAAATTCAAGACGGTTCATACTCCAAAAGTGGCCAAGACAGCCATGCTTGTTTGTTACATTCTCGCAGGAATAATTTCAAGTCCGTTGGTGGTGTTGAAGAAAGTTTGTGATCATGATCCCCTTCATGGTTACATTTTTCATGAAAATTATGCTGTAACTCAGTCCACTCTCTGGTATGTCTACTCAGTGTCGGGAGAAGTTATCGTCAGATTTGGTCCAGCTGTCATTTTGACAATTCTCAACACAATGATCATTCGAAGATTTCGTGAGATTACTCAAAAGAGACGACAAATGAGAAATATCAATATCCATCCTACTTCTAATGCCAATGTCAACGGGGACTGTTCTAGTCAGACGGTCCATGTTCTCTTGAGAGATGAAAATATTTCCAAAAAAATGTACAAGGAGGAAAAAAGACTTGTCGTTCTTCTCATGTCCATCGTCCTTTTATTTTTTATTTCCACCATCCCCGTCGCTTTCCTCAATATCTTGTAAGTGTACCCAATTATTATTTGTTTAATTTTTAATTAATATTTATTATTTATATTCATTTTAATATAAATTGAAACTAATAAAATTATTTATTATTTATTCCAGGTATACGGACAAATTGGATAATCATTTTTGGTTTCAAGTTTTTCGAGCAATGGCCAATTGTCTTGAGTTTTGTAATTTTGCTCTCAATTTTTATATTTATTTTCTTTGTAGTAAAGAATTTCGGAAAAAGTTTCTCAGTTTCTTTCAATTTCTTCTCCCTCAAAAAATCAAAAAAGATTTTCAGTCCATTACTCTTGGGGAGTTGTCTCATATTAAAAAGAGTACTCATCAAGTTAACTTGATCAAAAGTAAAACATTTGACAATGTCTAATTTTTTGGAGCGCACTCAAACATGAATCCAATTATGGATTTTGTTAAATTATGAAAAATATTTAATTTTATTTACATTGACTTACATATATAGAAAGAGACTAGTCGATAGTCTACATATTTTACGTGTACTACTCATACATATACATTTTAGTATGTACATTACATAATACCTAATGGCCAAATTAGTCTCGCTTGTAGTTGTTAAAGGTCACTCATTCTTTTTTTAAAAAGAAATGATAATTTTTGAAATACAAAAAATCAAATAAAAAAAATATAAACGTTTTATAAATATAAATTTTAGCTGAGATATAAATTTCAGTCAAAACTTAGTTTTGTAAACTGTTAGGATTTAGAAATGACAAAATAATTAGTAAAAAAGGGACAGGTTTACATAAAATGTTAAGTTTCATTTTAATGGAGAGTTCTGACTTGTCAGTAACTTTTTTTTTTATAAAGCACAAAAAGTTTTCACATTGAATGTGTAGCTTCCTGTCTTGTCTAATTAAATAAATCTATAGCGTATTATATCTGTAATATAAAAAATTGCAAAAGTTATTTTCAAAATGGCACATTGTAATACAAACTTAAATTTATTCTCTTACAATTATTCTTGTACTATTACACAATTAAATTGTGTCATTTTCTAGAGGAGGTGCTTTGCTTTGAAACAAATAAGAAAAAAGTATCAAAATTAAATGTGATTACATGGTAAACCATAATTTGGATTTACTGACCTGTAAAATATTGTGTGACCTGTCAATATGGCGTGAATAAAATAAATGTTATGTATTTCATTACATGATTTTATATCTCATCGTATGATACATTGTTAAAATTGTTAAAAAAATGCTTGGTGTACCTACACATATTTTAAACTTGATAGTCAAATAGTACAACGGTATGGTTGTGTTAAATTAAAATTATATTTATTTCTGACGCTCGTAATAAAAAAAATTAATGTCAATATTTCAAATAAAAATTATGTCATTGTCTATCATCAATATTTTATGTCATTTTTTAATTTACAGTTCATCCCTGTCAGCCGCTCATTTCCAATGAATCATGACGAAGAAAATTATTATTAATATTTAATATTTTGATTAAAATAAAGTAATTGTGCCATTTTTCCACGCAGTAGCTTAATGGTAGGGTCTTTGATCGAGATTTGAAAGCTTGAATTGTATCTCAATTTGAGATTCTCAAAGACATTGCTCTTGGGCAGAGGAGACCTTGCACGTGCATAATTAGCATTCATAAAATTCATGGAAATGTTAATTCTTAAATATTTAACCTGTACACTCTCCTGGTACATAAAACAATTGCCTAGTTAATTGAAATCATCAAACTCCCAAAATGTTTCCATCTAACGCTCACTGAATTTCATGGGAAAACCATTGTCATTGTCATATGGTTTCCAGGAAGCCGGTTCCTACAGATAGTAGATTATTAAGCAGTACTGTTAGTAGTGCACGTGGCAAACCAGCTTCATTAAATATTCTCTGACAACAGAATAAGTTGAAAATTAAAGTTAATTATTTAATTATAATAGCAGCATACTGTGGCATGATAGACGCGAGTACTTAAACGAGCCTTAGAAACCCAACGGGGTATTGTCAACTTTCACTTTTATGCTTAATACATTTTAGTTGATGACGACAACTACAAGATCAAATTGAAAATTTAACGACCACTTATTTTAAGATTCCTTAAATAAAAGTAAACTTATTTTGCATATAATAACATTTTCCTTTCTTTGATCAGTCCATTTATTGTTGTGAGGTGGAAAACTTTCCAATTCTAAAATAACACAGAAGTATTTTTATCTTGTGCGTCCCACAGAGAACAAAGGAACGGATTCGATTTTTGACACAGACACACGTCCAGATTTTTATTTTTGAAAAAACTTGAATACTTACGAACGCATTTTTTTACAAACGAATTTTATTTTTGTCTCAAATTGAACCAATTTATCAAACACATACTATGGCTTGAGGTATGAGTCATTGGTTTAGAATTCATTTTTGGGAAACTGACAATTGTTTTTTTTTCCAAAAACAGACAATTAAATGACACCCTTAAATTATTTAGCTGTATTAAATATTACATGATTCAAATTGAAAGTATAGAGCTTTGTACAACGTAATAAAATTTAATCAAAAATAGTGGAGAAAGTGATACTCACCTAGGAGTCCTAGGCTAGGGCTATAGTCTACGAATATGCTGTATAGACCTAGTTGGCAATATGGTTTTTTTGTACAAGGAATTTTACATAAAATAGAAAAGTTAATTTAAATCTGTTCATTGTCACTTGAGTTGCAACGAGTGACTTTTTGATAATAAACCAAAGCTTGAAAACTATGAAAAAGATGAGAGAGAGAGAGAGAGTCTTTGTATAAAGTTAAATTTGAAATTATATTCAGTGATAAACTACACGAGATTGCAATTTAAACCCTTCTCCCTGAAACCACAACCAACCCTCGGCTCTACACACAAATTCTCACTCTAGTGTTGAATAACATCAAAAGTAATAAGGGGTTGAAAACTGTTTAGAGCCGAGAGCCCTCAACATGAATTTCTTGTGAGTTTTTTTACACAGAGTATCTGTAATTACACTTGCTCTTGATCCACAATTTGTTAAACATTTTGCACAAGACCAAGTACACTCTCACCTAATTTTGTGATAAAATTATTCCTTTATTTTATAATATCACATTATTTTATATAGAAATAAAGGAAGAAAATGAAGGAAGCCATTTTATCAACGTGGTGTAATATAATACACATGTCAAGTGAAAGTATAAGTAATCATGTTTGGTCCAATGAATTTAAAAAAGGGTACTGGAGCGTGTTCCTGCAAGTATAATGACGGTAACTTGAGCAGAAATTTTGTGGGGGTCGTGATTAAAATAAGGAAGTTTTTGTCTGTAAAGGAAATGTAAACATGGTTATAATTTATATTGTATAAAGCTTAACTTATTAGTCTTTGTATTTTGCTGGCATATCCTCCCTTTCAATGCATCAAAAGAAAGCTTCAAGTAGCAACTCCTTCATCAATTATATTTTACACAATTTCTCACTCTCTAAGGGACAGTGACTAATGTATTATTAAAGTTAAGTAATTTATGTTGACAATTTGTAAACAAATGATTTTGAAATTGACACTTAATTATTCATTTCTATATTTAGCTCATTTCCTTTTTCTTTTAATCTTTCCACCACCAATGAAAAATTGTTGGTAGTCGTTTATCCTTGTTAAAACAGAACAAATGATCATAATTAGTCACCCTAGTGTATCTGTACAATAAAATTTTCACAATACAACAAGTTACATCAAACTCTCTCTCTATTTATTTGTAATCTTTGCACAACTTTCTCCAGACTTTCTCCAAGACTAAAATGAATCTTGTGTTTTTAGAAAACTCAACTTAACACAGTAAACTGAATTAATTGTGTAAAATTAGGAAAAGTTGTTAAAATATAATTACAAAATCCTCTCATTCATAGTATAAACTTGATTTGATCTCAAAAATAGAATCAAATTTTTTAACACCAAGAAATTAATTCATGATTAGTGCATGGACAGTATCTTCAACAAATTAAAGTCTTTTAAATAAAGAATGACGTCCCTATGAGAGCAATCAAAGGTATCACGCTACCCATAGCAAAAATTAACACCATGGAGAAAATCAGAGAGAGAGAGAGAGAAAGCTTTCTCCGTAGAACGTACAGGATTAAAGTATTGAATTTACGATCTTGTTAGCCAGAAAAAACGAAAAAATGTTTTATGACTCTTCCCCTCCATTGTATAAAACTGTGTATCATAAACTATAAACTCTGTTGAACACTACAAATTTAAATGAAATGTTTCATAAATTAATAAATAAATAAAGACTATACATGACTCGACACTTCCACATTAGTACGAGCAAAGAAAAATCATTTTGTATATGAAATTCGTCCCAAAATAGTTACATAGACCATGTTTATGTGTCCTACATAAAAATGAATGGCAAATAAAAAAAATGTTCTGATAGGATGAAACAATATCTAATATCTTTAACTCAAATAAATTCTCTCATGTTGAATCACTTTTTATTATTATTCCTCACGAACTTTCTGTCTTGTGTCATTAGGTCAGTACTCAGTAGATACAAAAAAATAACAAAAGTATTATTTCTCTCAACATGATGACAAAATGTTTGTACAATACTTTTTACTCTAAGACACAAAAAACAACATTAATGCACGTTCAAATGGGATCTTAGTGCATCACATGCAATGTGATACCACGTCAGCGTCACATAAGACTGTAAATGTCAAAATTTTATTCCATTGACAGTCTCAACTACTTACATAATAATAAGTTGATATATATTTACACACATGTCGATGCAAAGACAAGATAAATGAACTGAAAGAAAACGTCTAGACAAAATCTTATTAAAATTTTCCTTTTGTTTTTGTTTAGCCAAATAAAGTTTGTAATTTCATGCTCAGAGAAATTCCTCCCTTCTTCCATTTAGTTTTTGACAGTTTTCAACAGTGAAAGTTGGAGGGGGATAACTTTCCTCATATTAAATGAGGCTTTAGTATTCCAGTGAGTCGGTAAATAAGGAAGAAAAGGAACACTTGAGACAGTCATAATTATTTGGTAAATGTATAAAATATTACAAATACATATTAGTGCTTCATGTCTCCAAAATTTGTGTCAGCATTCGCATTTGAAATTCAACTAAATTTCATACATGACATTACCTCAGGTTATATGAAGGTCATGGCAAAAATAGGAGACAAAATTATTTGGAAAAAAAATGATAAAAAAAGAGGAGCAGCAGGAGGGAGGAAGGGTAGGGAGTAGTTTTGCGAGAAGAGAAATGAGAAGAAGCACTTAACTGTTATGTCATTGACAATGCTAGTCATGTTATGAACATTTTTAAAATGGAAAAAAGAAATTTACAAGACACATGTAGACACAATTTGGGGCAGTGTAATTTCATACGTACATTTACAATGTTACAATGTATTGATGAGTATGCATTGAAAACTGAGTCCTTTTCCAATCCTTTCACTTTGTTTGAAAGCCCTCTAATGTCCTACTGACCATCAACATTCATTTGTATCGCCATACACACACTCACACATATCTCCTTACATTCCCTCTCCTCCTTTTCCCATTTCATTCGAGTACATGAATTGTGTACAAAACCAGTCTTATTAAGTACATGTACAAAAATACATACGTGACACTTAAGGAAAGAGCACAGATGTGCTCAATGTTGTGGTTGGCAGGTCATAGAGCTTTAGCCTATATATTTATATGAGTAGGATGAAGAAAGAAAGAAAGAGAGAGAGAGAGAGAGAGAGAGAGAGAAAGCATTAAATGAAGTTGTACAATTTTTCCAACCGAGTCACGCTCTGACTTCCTTTTTTCACGCAATGTATATTTTATGTGGACAAAACCCCCATAAATACATACCACCAACACATGAGAGAGATACTCTTCACAAAATTCTTTTTTCTATTTTCCATGAAAGCTTTTCTCTCCAATTTTCCAACTTAACACATCATGGACGCTAGGTAAAAATAAACGACAGGAATGGACTTTCCAGAGACTTATCACGTCACAACAATGTTCAACATCATTTATTTGGATTCCAGCTGAGTTTTTCATCAAAATGGATTGTAAACCTTTACAAATGTACTTGGTTCTACTTGAACACCTACATATGACACAGAAAATATGAATACTGATGTAGTTACTTACATAAGAAAAAAATGAATAAAAAAATGTAGGTACAGATAAAAATAGTTGAGTATTTATTTTATATATCTGTATTTTATGATGCAAAGAGTGGATCCTTTTAGTCAAGGACCAAGATGAGGTTAAAATGTTGTTCAAATCATAGCTCATTGGTCCAAGAGTTGAAACGGTTGAAAGCTTTTAAAATTAAATACTTAATGTAGTCAAGTAATTAAAGCATTTCAACTGTCGATTTATAAAATGCACAGTAAACAGTACAAACCACAGCGTAATTAAATAAAGTTTATTTGATTGCTCTGCGGTACATACCCATGAGAAAGTTAGAATAAAATAATTCAAGTACCAAGAATCAACCAGGGGCGTATTCAGGAAAGTGTTTTGGGTGTTCAAACACCCCCTAAAATTTTGAGCTTACAATAAATAAAATTAACAATTAATAATATCTGTAAAAAGTCATTTACACTAGATAAAATTCAAACCCTAACCCAATTTGACCCTCAAAAAACCCCCTAATTTCCACCTTGAATACGCCCCTGGTATCAACTATTTATATTTCAATAAACAATGAATAAAAAAATAAATTCAAATTCATCATAATTATTTCTTTTTTTTGTAATAAACTGGCTGGCAGGTTCAAGTCGTTCATTTATTCATTTCATTTTTCATTATGTTACAGTTTCGTATTGATTACGCACAGCTTCCTCCACGCAAAAAAAAGTAGTTGATAACGAATGAACCACATTCACCAAAAGGATAATAATAACAGTTTACGTGTAAAGCGTCCGGTAATATAATAGAGACCAAATTGACATATTAATATAAACTAAACATGAAGGTTGACTAAAGAGTCTTGACAAACAAAAGGTCCTTGAAACATTATTATTAATGATAATTTTTTTTCTCTTGCAAATAATAATGATTTCTAACAGCATTAATATTAGTACAAGTAAAATTATTACATGGGGTATCATACGTTAATATAATAGTTAAGCGCATTATTGCCTTTGATTTCCAAGCCATTTTTATCATCAATAAATTCATTGTTCAATAAATTTTCTTACATCTGTATATAATTACTAGACCTAAATTAGGAATATTGTAAGGATTTTTAACAATAATATTACTATTTTTTACCTAAAAGTAAAACACATGACGAATCAAGTACTATTATGATGACGAAAATTAGCGCAAAAAAACAAAACAAAAAATAATAGTAATAATACTAGAAATTTTTTTTTCCATAACTGTATCACTAAATTTGCTGTCAACTAAATGAATGGTAAATTTACTTAAATGTATCGTTTAAAATAGGATTCCACTACATTAGTATTAAGAAGGTTAATAAAAACAACTTTACAAAACTTTTTTCAAGAGCTTGGAAAAAAGCACGACACAAACAAACACAAAAATAAAGGTTGTAACAGCAAACACAAACTCATTTAAAAACGTGATGACAGACAAAAACAAAAAAGATGACACATTATTCAAAAAAAAAACATGGGTAATGTAAGTATACAGGAAAAGAAGATGAAAAAAAACAAACTCTGTATTAAACGATGCCGGGTAACCTGTTCCTTTTTCAACAGTGAAACATGGGTTAAATCGACACCAAAAGAATCGTTTTGGCAGTACCTAAGTTATCTACATTGATGAATATACACATGCAATTTTAAAATTCTAAATCTATTGAAATAAATTTATCTTTTAACTATTACAACTAGTATATTATTCTTCGTTATTAAAGTGAAATAAATTAATAATAATAAATACATATTTTTAAGTTTTCTACTCACAGAAAGAGAGAGAGAGAGATAGGGAAGGAGAAAAAAGTGTGCACTATAATCGAATAATCTTTACCAATTTGCGTGAATAGAGTAGAAAATTACCGCATTGAAGATGACACAAGGTACAAACACATTGAAAGTTGCAAACAGAACAAAGAAATACTTAACTGGCAAAAAGATTTTTTTTTACATTGCATGAGAGTTTGCCTTCATGAGGCAGGTACGAAATGTCAGACAACTATACGAAAGTAACATACATAACATTTTTTCTTCTTATTAATATAAGTAATAGATTAAAGTAATTTTTTTTCAATAAACATAGTAAATATTAGTTTTTAAACATATATAATTGACTTGAATATGATCCTCTTAATTTTTTTTTAAACATACCTTAATTTGCTCATAATGTATGGTGGGTAAATATTTCTTACAATTGATGTATAATATTTTTTCTTTGACTTACATTATAGGATCGAGGTAATAATTAAAGACTTTACACGACTTGTCTTCAAACAAAATAGTGTATTGTTGTCATTGTTGCTCCTACTCTCAACTTGAAGGCCTCGAGAGAGTTTTGCAACACAACAACAAAAATTAATCAACAATCTTTCACAAAAAAAAGGGTTAAAAGTTAAAGGTTTAACAGACACAAGTATAATGTACAAAACAAATTCAATGGAATCTTCTCTCTCACTTCAATACTCTTGTAGAAACACGAGCGCGAGGACTAAAACTTTACGAACATGTTTCAAATGGAACCATTGCTGACAAGTAAATAAATTATAAATTGTGTAATTTGACTTTGAATAACCATCACAAAAATTGACTTTGCGAATACACTTGCAAAAACTGCCTCAAGTATTACGTTAATTTATTATATTTGCATTTGGAACTGACACAAATGCAAGACACGTCTGTTGACTTGCAAATTTGTAAACTTTGCTTTTTTTTCTTTTTTAAAAAAAGCATCCAGTCAAGTAAATAGACAAACATTTTAAATGTTAATTGTAGAATTATTATTATTATCATATTTATC
This sequence comes from Arrhopalites spinosus, assembly GCA_034700945.1. NCBI lineage: Eukaryota > Metazoa > Arthropoda > Collembola > Symphypleona > Arrhopalitidae > Arrhopalites > Arrhopalites spinosus. Next base: position 26,206 of record JAQIVZ010000514.1, read on the forward strand.
ATAAATCGATATATATTAACTGCAATGTTTTTTTTTACCATGAACAGTTTACACAGGATATATTTCCATTCAGAGATATGTCGGGTGAGTATAACAATGGTTTCTTGACATCTCTTTAGCACTTTCAGACACTGAGTCATATTTTTATGTATATCAGTATCGCTGATCCTACCATTATAATATTTTTTATTATATTATTTTTTTATAGGTTTAATAGCACTCACAGATATCAAGTTGTATCATAATAACTTGTTCAATAACACATGTTATTTTTTTTTCTTGTTCTAATTTTATTTTCTCACTTCCTCTTCACTTTACTCTCATTGCCAAGTTTCTCCATTGCTTGTAGAGTTTGAATAGGCAATAGTTTTTGGCATAAACGTCTAAAGAATGTTTTTTATTCTCAAATTAACGAAGGTGTTCACAAATTACACAACACAACAATGTCAATTCAGTTCTTCATTCATATTTCTTCGTCCCGTAATCTACTACTGGAACTTTAATGAGTTTTGGTGTGAAAATATAATTTATAGGTACAACAATATGATTATTTATCAAGTTACGATTTTGACCCTCATTCTGTGATGGTTTGGATGAACATACTTATAAGAGTTTACAAAACAGGATTAGGCTAGCATACATAGTATGAAATTCTAGCTCAAAATGGCATGAATATTTTTTCTTCATTTCTTTTTTTTTTGATTGTTGAATAATATCAGGAAGTTAAGAATGATTTCATCAGGTAACTCGGCGGTATCTAACAGAGTCGTCACGAGCAAGGCGGTGAAATTCTTGAGCTCCTAGAACAAAAAAAAACAAAAATGATGAAATAATGACATAATATTATTCTTCTCGAAAGAATAAAATAAACAAATGTAGACGACACTCAAACACACTCTATTGAGTACTGACTACTACTGACTAATAATTATTCACTAAATATATACAATAGGTATAAAAACATTATTTCATAAAATTGATGTACTATAATTTTAAACAAAAAAAACAGTTATGGCAAAACATTATTAAAAATAACTTCTTACGTCTCTCCATGATGTTACCCAATTCTCCAACATTTGTGTTAATGTATAAAATTGGGGCGGGTGGAAGGAAATATTGAGCGAAATCCACAGGATATTGCAAAATCACGGTTGGCATAATGACTCCCCGAATGGTCGTTGGAGTTCTGTACTCCATGGGTGTTATTTCCACTACATGTTCAGGTGTACACTGATCTTCTGAATCCTTACTATTATTACTAATATTATTGTTTTGGGAATCAGGGGAAAGGGCTTCAGTAGTGTCAGGCACTTGATATAATCCATCCTTAGGAGTCACCTTTTGAGGGGGTTGTTGTACATTTCCCCGTCCTACCAAAGCTTCATTCACATCAAATCCAAATTCAAATTGAAGGTCTTTAGAAGGCAGTTGTGGAGGTTCTTTGAAATTTTCTCCACAGAAAACAACGGCCTCTTTACACTGAACATCAAGGTCGACAACAAATGGTTGTGGAATAGTAACACTAAAAGCGGACTTTCCCAACTTGGCACCGATATTATCACTTCTTTTGACGGCTCTGTCTTTTTCACTGTCCGACAAATGACCATTCAAGTTAATATTGGTAAGTTCTTTATTCTTACTTTTCCCACTATGGTCACCAGCTGAATGTAACTTGACCCCACTACTAATATTATTATTAGTAGCAGTGACATTGGATGCTGAGTGAAATGAGACAGTTGTGGGAGAATTAAGTACACTAGCCGGTGTGAAGTTGGGTATAGACTTCTTTGTAATGGGTATATTTGTATTCAAACTCATTGATGGAGCAGAAGCATTCCTTGTAAATGGAGTACATGCAGACATTTGACTAGTTGCACCAGCAGCAGTTATTGTTGTTGTTTTGATATTCGGAGATTGTGAGAAGTTAATATTATTATGAGGATTTGATGGAGTTGTGGGTGTAACAACGACAGGATGGGAGGCTACAGTACTATTTGTCACTTTATTAGGAGCAATGACTGATGAACCCGTAGACACCACATCACTAGATGAACCCTGTGTTAGTGAATTTTTTGAAGCACTAGAAGCACTACTGGCAGTTAATTTAGGGAATGCACATTCGTTTGTTGCATACTTTGAGGCTGAACCAATTAAATCACTTTTTGGCGACAAGGACACCGGCTCAACAACACTGTCTTGGCTAGTAGCTCCAAGTGTGGTGGTGGATGACAACTCTGGAAACTCTTCGGCAGGCCGATCTCTTTTCTCATCTTTCATTTTTTCTTCGTGTGATGCAAGTCTTGCAATATCTGCATATGAAGTCTAGCAGTGGACATGTAATTGAAAACATTTGTGTAATTATTCAATAAATCACATCTCTAATATTTGATTGCATTCACGATTCTAATGTCTCAATGATTGTTGTATTTTTGTACTTACATGAGGAGTTGCCCCAACAGATGAACTCAATTTACTCGTATTTTCTTCTAAACCAAGGGATCGAACAGATGAGCCGTCGTCAGATGAGCCTTCATAGTTTTCAGAGCCACCATGTAATGATGGGTAGTCTTCGAGAGCTTGGGGAAAGTCCCTTTTTGCTTCTTCGTCTTTAGTTAGGCGAGCAATATCAGCGTAAGAAGTCTATAAAATAAAAAAAAACAAGATTTACAATGATTGAACAAGATAATTGAAGAAACAAGAAACTTATTTTAAAACATACTCTGAATGTATAACAAAAAATACTACTACACTAGTAGTTGACATGAATGTACAAATAATAAAGTAGACAATGTGGAGATACGACAGACGACCTAATTAACTTTTTTTATAATGCCCCATGTTTCCGTACTGTTGTTCCATTCTACTTGTCAACAATATAATTGTCATTTCATATAAGTGTCTATTATGCAATACTTTAATACTACTACAAAATAAATGTACCTCATTTACCTGAGGGGTACCTCCACTAGAAGCACATGACATTGGAACATTTTCTCGCTGAGTACATTTACCAGCAGGCAAGGATCGTACAGATCCATCATCTGATCCTTCGGATTGATCTGAACCGGGGACGGAGCCAACGGATTTTCTTCTCTCTCCGCGGCTACCACTTCGTCTTAATTCTTGACGTTTGTCAATATCTCTATCGCCACCACTTCCTATAATAATTGGTAAAATGTTAGCAACATACTTTCTTTTCCATTGATTGTTATAAATATGACATAAATATATTTTTTGTTGTAACTACTATCTCTATAAAGAAAATTATTTACATAAAATAATTTAGTTCAAATAATAAAGTAAAATGAAAATAAATAGTAAAAGAAAAAAAAATCTTTTTGTTTGAATAAAATCAATAATAATAATAATAATCGTAGTAGATGATCCTACCACGATTAGATTAAAAAAAAATAATCGAATCGCGTAGTAAAATCTACCCGGTTCTGAAGTAGAGCAAGCAGTCTTATTCCTCCTCTTTCGTATCACAACTGTAAAATTCGTCTCTGCGTTTTTTCTGAGGGGAGATCTATTATCCTCCGGGTCACTCTCTCTTCGGTTACCTTGGCTAGCTAAGGATTTCTTGACTCCTGCTGACAGACTGTCTTTCAAGCCTCCCTTTTCCTTTTTGTCCAATTCAACCGGTTCACGGCCACGATCTGATCGTTGTATACCAGTAGCATCCTTTAAGAAACAAATAATAATAAATACATTAAATCTTTGAAATATATATTTTTTTAAAAAAACAGATATGAAGTTAAAGCATTCTAACCTTTAGAGATGAACTTCGGTCATTTCTATCCACTGTTTTCTTTACGGCAGCAAGACTTAAATTATCATCGTCTAGAGACACTGACTTGACTAATGGCTCATTTCCTTTTCCACGACTTTCACGTTCCTTCTTTTTATTTCCTCTCTTTCCCTACGAATACAATAACAAATAATAAGTTGACAATTTTTGTTCATCATTCCATTAATATGTACATGACGGAGAGAAAGTAATTTTAGTCCGCTCAAAGAGTCAATTATTGGTACGGATTGGAGAAAGAAGAGTGGACTACATAATCTTAGGTAATAAAGGATTAATATTTCTCTGATGCGATGCGATGCAGTATGACACACGTTCTGGTAGTTAAAAACTATTGTTGTCATTAAGATACTTACCACTGTGCACCAGTCGTTATATTTACTCATATTTGTGGATTACTGACAGAACAGATTTTTAGGGATTATGGGAAAGAGGTCTGACTACGAACGAACATGCTGCAGAATCAGTTGATAACAAGTAATGACATTTTTAATACAGTTTTTTAACTGTATTAAAAATTTTAAACTGAAAAATAATTTTTTGAATAAGGTACGATCGTAAATTGTATCATAATAATATTATGACGATGATATTTTGACACTATTTTTACATTATTCTTATAAGCATCATGTACATGATACATGCATGGAGTGTGAAATTTTGAGACTATCCAAAAAATTAAATCCAAGTCAGACATGCTTACAAAATAAAAATATAAAACGACTATCTAGATGTAACCATGACAGCAACAAAATTTGTGAAACAGCATACGGTACGGCAATAAAATAGATAATACTTTTTGACTGTAAATAAAAACTCGAGATGATACTATTGTCTCGTGATCAAAATGAATGTCTCTAACTCCAATATTTTGTGCTCAAGGCAAGGAAGATTACAGAAGATACTAATACACACAAGACAGCCCTATCTTAAAAGCATAAAATAAAAGATACGAATGTAGTATTTCATGTTTTTTTGTTATTGTTTTGAAAGACAGTAAGTGTACGATGAGCTTTACTAGCTTTCATAACACGTGCCATGTACAGAGTAATTTAATCATGTCATCAAGTACTCTATCTATATTGAAATGATTAAACACACTCTCTAAAAATAAATTCTTCTGTGTAATATTTGTCAATGTAGCAGTTAATAAAAGCCACCACAGTACGGCCATTATGGAACCAACTATGCATTCCATAAAGTTCAAACTTACTTTAGTAATATGGTATGAAATGAGCATTTACAATTTTAAAGAAAATACACACTCTAGCAAATTCTTAAAAAGTCACCCGATTCGTACATATTTTGAATTGACATTTTTTGAATGTATAAAAAATCCAGCTGAACTTACCGACGGAGCACCTTCAACAAACTGAACCAACTCATCAATTTCTTGATTCCCCTTCCAACCGATGAAATTATCAGGAAGATAGACAACCTCTTTTGGCTACAAAATAGATAAAATAATTGGTAATATTAATAAATAGATACACTACACCATATTACACACTGTGTTGACTCAAGTGATATAGTCATGCCTTGTTCGTCAAATAAAAGTTGAACAAAATTCTTGAGCATACTTAATATGTAAACACTAAACACAAAAGTGATACTGTAGCTGATTGTTGTACGATATTGAACATTTTTACATGATTTTTACTTACTGCTTTATTCTTGTTTCCTTTTTTTCCGGCTTTCTTAGTCGCACTCTCAGGTCCAGAGTGTCTCAAAACAGTAGAAGAAGGGGGACTGGAGGAATTCTGACTTAAAGTTGGTGTAGAGAAATTCTGCTGGTAGTTACCAGTTTGAGATATGGGTGAGTTTAGCGTTGAGGTTGAAGCTGGTAAGGATGCACTTGAATTGGGGGATGAACCGGATGTACACATTTTGATTAACTCCTATTTTAATTTTTGAAAAACAAATTCATTCAACCGACTATATAGTCAAAAAAATACATGGTACCAAAGAACGATAGTTGCGGTAGTTTAAATACACAATAAATGAACTTGAAAACAATATCACAATGTGCATTTACTATTTACGTGCATATAATGCCACATTGTTTCTTTGAATATTAAGGCTAGTCTTTATATTCATACTGTGTAGTGTATCTTTAAATTATTGACTGACGGTACTTCATTACCAGTCAAAGACATTTACAATACTTTTGATGACGATCATCACAATAATATTGTATGTAATAAATGATACGGTGTAGAGCTACATCAATCCCATTATTATTGTATACGATATAAAAAAATATTACCTAGTAAATGTTTAGAATTAATACTTGTGTTCAAAGAATACTTACTCGATGGGACTTGGCATACGACGAATCATTGGAAGCTTCAGTCAGGTCATACAGGTTGTCATCCGCCAATTGTTTCCCTTTAGAAGTAACGTCATCCGTTGTATTTCCGACACTATCATAAGGTTCATTTATTAGTTGGATATTATTGCTATAAATAAAAAACATGATATTTAATAAATAAACATTAAAAAAAGTTATTAAATACTACTGTAATAAAAAGATTTTTATACACTTACGATCTATTCGTCCGACGAATGTCAACATCTTCTTCATGGGGCTCGTAATTATGAGATTCTTTGTTGTCGAATGTACGTAAGTTCATGATTAGGTTCGCTGAAAAAAAATGAAGACACAATGTACAATCAACTTTGTATTATTTTCAAATAAATAAAATTAAAAATAATTTGGAGAGAGTCGGACTGTTTGATGACTCAATAAATAACGTGATTTGTTACTTTGTTGTACGTATGTATCTTCAACGAGAGAACAGTATGTACGTAAGGTGTTTATACGTAAACGTATAACACGCACCTATGTAAGTACATACTTGGAGGATAATATCTGACTAAATTTATAATACAAATGCCAGAGAACCAATTTACCTAGCAATGGAATCCATCACAGATCACTTAAAGTTGGTCACTATATTTATTTGCCATGGGACATGAGACACAAAATAAGAAAAAAGGGGGTCTTGACCTACCGACGATGACAAGTCGTTCTCAAATGACAGTAAGTTTAAATAAGAGTCTCGGTTGAAAAATTTTAGAAACAAATAGTCGAGCACTGCACAAGTAAAGTTTTTGTGCAATTGTCACATGAAATTAGGTTAAAACTGAATGAAGTAGGAGACGAAAAATGGATTTTCCTAACTCGGTTTCATGAGAATGAACTAGCATGACTCTCTGACTTTTTTTTTCTTTTCCTCCGACATTCGCGCTAAAAGTAGCTCTACATATAGGCCAACTGAATACATTTGATCATAGGAAAAAAAATGCTCTTTTCAGATTCCTCCTGATAAAAAGGAATGAGTACCTTTATTTATCAATCAAAAATGTGTACTTGTCACGTCCTGATATGATACCTCTGTTATCTAGATGATAAATATAATAAATATTATCTTACGATTTGAAGGCGGTTGGTCTTGTGCACAGTTGAAGTAGTACTGTAAAGGAAGATTGTCAATGTCACTGTTGACATGACTGGTTGGACAACTGAGAGGACAAGATGAGGTTGTCGTTGTTGTACAATGAAATGTATTTGGACTATGGTCTTCAGGACGGAAACTACCGGTGGCAGTGGCAACCTTATGACTCGTCTTTCCTTGATTTTGTAATAATGACTGTAAAGACGAACTATATTTTGAACTTGTCAAAGTCGAACTTGTCGAATTTGTCAAAGTTGGAATTTCTTCATCAGGCTGTACTTTCCTCTCATGCTCTAATTGCTATAATAATAAATATTCAAATCTGTTACTTACTCCATTTTAAGTGATTATGTTATAAAATACTTTATTCATTCAGCAAACACAGAAAAAAAACAAATCAAATTCAACTTGAATTATTCAAGCAACAACACACATTCTTCTTTTTCTTTTACCAAAAATAAAAATAAAATAAAGACACATGATGTGTCAGACACATCTCAAAAAAGAAATTACAAAAAATTATTTGTTAATGACTTACACTAATAATCTCGGCTTGTTCCGATTTGGGTTTCTGTGTACATAAAAAGAGAGAATTTTGATAATAATATTTTGTAAATGAAATTATTGGTATATACGTTTTAAAAAATATATTCCGAAACATAACTTTAATTTAAATCAAGTCATACAGTACGCAGATACTAAATTATGTAAAATAAATTAAATACGTTGTACTCACCACTTTGCTTTTATCTGTACAGCCTTGGAGTAGGATCACAAATTCTTCCATGGGCATATTATACAACTTCTCATTAATTGTCTGTTGTCATTATATTTTTTTTGAAACAAAAACAAATCACAAATGTATGAGAAAATCAATAAATCACATCACCATAAAAAATTATATAACTAATTTCACACACAAATACACTCTCTAACCTAATGTAAAGTATTAAATGAAGATATTTTCTCCATTAAATTCAAATGGCTTTATCTCAATTACATTAACCTCTTCTTTAAAAAAAACTAAAGAAAAAAAACCCAATCTATTCACTGTATTTAATAATGACAAATCAAAACAAGAACAAACAACAGAAAAAAAATTATCATTTAGTCTTTTATTTAAAAAAAAAGAAAAAACCCTCAGATAAAGTAACGACTGAATATCACTTTTGATTTAATAAATAAAATATCAAGACTGTATTAGGAGGAGAGTAAAAAAAATCCAACTCAAAATAGTAATTTGTAAAATACGCACAACAATAAAAAAAAATTAAATTTTTTGTTCAAGGAAATGAATGGAAAGAAATGACTACATAACTAGAATTAAAATTACACACACGGTGGTTAACTTAAAGTAGGATTGAGAGGAAAAAAAACACAGCGTTGAGAAGTGTTTTTTTAGAAGACTCGCCTACGAAGGTTTAGAGTGTATGTACGCAAAAGAAGTGAAAAAGTGGTTGATTTGGAACCAGCTTTTTTTACGAGGACCAACTGATTCTCACCTGAGGCTGACATGATGGAGACTCTGAATTTATGATTTTTTGACTTGTCCGATCCGGGACATCCTGTCCCGTATCAGAATATGAAGATTCACTATTATCAGGCGGCTTGGACTCGAATAAATTGTTAGCCGCCATTATCTTCCTATACTACAATTTTGTAGTCTACAAATAAAGAGAGTAAGGATTTTGCCAAATGCAGACGCTCCCTCTGGATGGATATGTATTTTTGCGTTGCTTAATAAATAAATTTTTTTTTCTTTCCTTCTTCCTACACATCTCTTTCCTCTCCCACAACTCGAGGTTCACCCTCAAAATTTTATAATTGCATGTCAATATAGTGTCGGGAGTCAATATTTTACGATGCAATCAAATAAGGCACCGTCCAAGCTCCAAAAGGGAAATGCATCCAACTTGGAATCTTGGCATTGCCCCCAGTCAAAAAAAAAGACAAGAGAGATGATTTTGCAGACGAGGGCCTCAGCTCTTTGCTTTCTCATAAACATGAGGATTACTTTATACTTGCATGTTTAAGCCGATAATTGTTCCTTCACTCTACATTATGAGAGATGAAGGAATATTTCTTTTTTTTACTTATCCACATCACAAATTACAGATGACCTCTCAATTTATATATCCTGCGAAAAAAAAATTCTGTCAAAATTTTTTTTGATAAATCAAAGAGTTTTTTGTTTAATTTATCTTTTATCTTATAAAAGAATGAACTGTTTATAATACAATACAAATACATACATATTTATAATATTTGCACAGTCTGAGGTTAAATAATAATAAATTACCTAGTTTTTTTACATAAATAACAAGAGAAAAAAAATGTAGTCTATAAATTAATTTTTTTCTTATTATTAAATGCATTTTTAATAATAAAAGCTGTCCAGCAGTTTCTTTGTTTACTTTAATCATCACGATGTTTTCTCTTCTTGTGTGATTTTCTTTCCCTTGAGGAACTATCATGGCGATGTCGCTTTGATTTCTTATCTTTCTTTTTGCTTCGGGAAGAATGTCGCTCTTCATGGTGACTCTTACTTTTATCACCTCTACTACTATCTCTTTTTGAAGTTTCATAGCGATAATCTTTTTCATCTGTTCTCTCCCTCTCTCTCCGTCTTCCATCACTTCGTCTGGACGAGTCTTCCAGTCTCTCATCATCCCTGTCCCGACTTTTATCTTCATCTAATTGTCTGTACACCCCACCATTTTCCTCTTGTGAAGTCTTGTACTTTTCATATTTCTCCAAATCTGTACAAACATGAATCAATTCATCAGTTAATTCTGACCCATTATTGTGTTACTATTTTATTTTACATTACATTATTTATTGGATATCTACAAAAGAAATTAGACTTACTAAGAATTTTACTCTTTTGATTGTATTCTTCAGATGATATCAAATCTATATAAAATTTCGACACGGCTACCATTTTCCCATTAATTGCGAGCTTAAGTATAACACGATTGTTGTCTTCATCAAAGGACTCAACCTTTAAAATAAATTAAACAGACACATCTGTCGTTAAAACATTTGTGATGGGATAGAAAAAGAATATTTTTATAACTTCATTCATTAAATTTAAAATAATTAGTTACCTGTCCGTAAAAACCTTTGTTTGATCCTTTATTTATGACAACAAAAGCTCCAATTTTTAGTGTTAATTTACTTTGTTCTAGAGATTTTGTACTTGATGGGACGGCATCTTTATTTGCTTGTGGTCGCTCTGCTCCTAGTCCTAATCCTTTCGGTCTCAAAGTAGGTTCTTTTAGCTCTACAACCCTGTTGGTGTCCAAAAAAGAATAAATCAGACATTAGTATATTTTTGCATTATGAATTTGGCAGTTTTTTAATTTGAAATTTATAAAATTGTCATAATCATACAATTTACATAACTAGACAGTATGTGTTATTTATTTTGAACATACCCTTTATTTGTCCGACCAATACCTTCCGCCTTCTTCCATCCCATTCCTCTCAACATTGCCATTCCAAACTGTTCGACAGGATAATTTTCATAGTCATCAAGAGAAGACTAGTCAACAAATAATTCAAAAAATCACATTATTGTCCTTAAAATATTTAATGTACTCTTAATTAAATTGAAATTAACAAACAAATTAGTTCATACCTGCTCAGGTCGTAAAGATACATCCATATTATCATCCTCCTCATATCCTGTTGGTATTCGATTTTGAAGAAGTAGTGGAATTTCGTAAATTTCGGCTTCTTTGGCTTCACCTCCATTGGCTTGAGCTGGAAAAACAGACATACATTAAATTTTAATTATTAAAATTCTGTATATAATCTACATGTTCTAAAATGAAATGATGTGAATACACTATCTCTTACCAAGAAGTTCACTAATAGCTTGACGTTCCAATCTCTCCTCAGCAGTTAGCGGTACCGCATTGGTAGTGGGTGGAATAATGTCATTTGATGATCTATCTTTTGCTTCTTTCGATTCAGCTTTGAGCTCATCCTTTCGCCAAACATTTTGCTTGATTAGGGGAATAATCCACTCTTTTGGTGCTTCCTTTTTTAAAGTCCTACAATAATTAAAAGAGCCACAATTGATCACAAATAAATTCCAGCAAATAATGAAGACTAACAAATATTAGTTTACTAAACAAAAATTATTCTTACCCTTTAATTACATTTCCAACGACTTCTTCCACAAAATCCGTTTCTTCTCTTTTATCCTTTGTCGATTCATCCCTTAATTTTGAATCAACTAATTTACTATGCTGCACTTTTTTTGAAAACCCAAATGAAATTGGTGCACTCATGATACAAAAAAAAAATTACTTAAATTTTACCCTTGCAAACAGCTTCTCCAGCCGTACAAGCAAATCAAGGGTCCTCACACACACAAATCAACAATTATTCTAAATCTCAATAATAAATAAACAGTAAAAATAAATATATTTTATCTCATTCCTTCCAAAGGAATCTTTCCAAAAAATTATTTTTTTTGAAGCGAACGAACCTTCAAATTTGGAGCGGCTCATAGAGAAAATGAAAAATCTATGATCATCTCGAAGCGTTTTTTCGGCGGCTTCTAAATTGTGCAGGATCTTAATTGTGGTTGAATTCCTAACAAAAGTGGTCATATAATTAATCTTTATGATGGCAAACTCGTTGGACGCCAAGAAGGCTGATAAAGCCAACCTGGGTAAGAAAAATTACGCTGTTTTGTATAAAATCATTATATTTAAATTCTATTCCTGTAACTTTACTGTAAGCCGCAAGATTCTTCATGAAATTAATTTACATGTTACTTAATTTTACAGAGGAGGCTCCAGTCAAAACAGCCCGATTACGATTTAATAATGTGTTGCGGAGTATGATGCAAGAGAAGTTCATGCACGAAGACGAGGATGACAGCGATACGGATGAAAATAGAGTGTACCGTTACAAATATAAGTACCACATTTAATTGTTGAATGTGTGTTCAACCTTGATGAAGAAATAATGTCTTATAATGAATTTTGTTCTTGTTCTTTTTTATTATTATATACTGGGTAGAAGTGGACAAGGCTTTAATCGAGTTAGTGGATTTCAATTTCAAAACCAAAAAAGAGGAAGTAAATCTGGCTCCATGGCTGAAGCACCAAAACCACAAGCATCCTTTGTCATGAAACTTTTTGACCGTGGAGTTGATTTAGCACAATTTGATGAAACAACACCATTGTATCCTATATGTCGTGCCTGGATCCAGAACAAGCCGCATAGGTAAGCTATGCATTTTTATTATAAAGACAAACCCGTAACACACCAAAAAATATCATGAATCATGATTCATGATTTTAAAATCATTACTATTTCTGTATGATACCTTTAGTGCTGCTCGTACAACTGAAACCGACAATACGTCTGACAATGTGTCGGAATCCGAAGAGTTTCGAGAAGAGGGTGATGATGTCTTTCGTCTCCCTCCTCCAGAACCACTTCCCATAGATGACTATGGTAATCCCATCAGCATTCGTATACCTCCACCATTACCTCGAAGTGACGAAGAGTTCGATATTAACTATGTACGTAAAATAATTTTCATGATGATTTTATTATGTGACTACTTTTCTTTAAAGTTTTAATTTTACTATTTTTTGCACTATGTCATTCAGGCTGATGAAGATGCCCCGTCTCCAGCCCTTTTGTTCCAAAATCACCTTGATCGATGGAATTTAATTCGTCAACGCTGGAAGGAGGCTAGTCATTACAATGAGCGACGATATGAAAACAGTTTTGCCATTTTACGGCAAATTCATGAACGGTATGAACGAAACTGAACTTGATCACATGTGATGTACTTTTTCATTTTTTTGTGATTTTTTTTATTAAAAAAAATATGTATTTTTTCCCCCAGGAGTACTACCGCAGTGCCTCCTCCGCCATAATCATGAGATTTTCGTCATCGTACTATATTTGTGACTAAAAACCTTTTTTTATAAATGTAAAAAAGTTTTTCTACATTTATTATACAAAACCAAGTTTTTTTTGTTTAAAAGTCAACCAATTCCAGGGATTTTTTTTCTTCAAAAAAAATGGCAGTGTTTTTCTGTGACTCCATTTTCATCATAAATATATATTTTGTAAAAAAAAATTGAAAAGAATTTAATTGTTACAACTTACTTGTAGTATCAACAAAAAACTTTATTGTAGAGAATTTATTATGATTCCAAATTTCTTTTTCAATTTCATGACAATTTATCAAATTGTTGTTGAGAGTACGATAGCTCATTATTAGGATATACAAGAAATTACAAACTCCAATTTGGGTTAAATATTTATTATTTTTATTCAAATACTACAAAGAAACCGTTTTGTCCTCACGAAGATAAAAAATATCGTGTTCATCTCATTAATGAAACTAAACACACAGTACATAATATGAATCCAATCAAATTAACAAGTTATTTCGATACTTGTAGACTTGAAAATATTATTTTAAAATAAGATAAATTGTAATTTACAAGTTGTAAAATATGATCCATGTTTCAATTTTACGAATTTTGTATTTACATAAATTGTATACATCTCATAATCATGATTGTTAATAGCCTCAAAAAGATGTTATTCCCAGTTATTCCATGAATACTATATTATAGTTATAAGAATGATTCAAAGTATTGTTGAAAATACCAACAAATTGAATAAAGTTGAAAGAAAAATGATGGTGTTTCTTCTTTCACTTTCATGATTTAAATTTTCAGTGTTCATTATGAATTATTTCTACGATTGTGCGAACTGAGATTGTGTCGGTAGGTAAAGTGTTCCTTAAGGATTATCTAAGGGTCATTCGTAATTTGTACCTTTTATAAAAAAGACATGATAAAAACAACTGGTCTACTTATATTAGATGCCACACCGTACATGGTAGCGCATACATAATCCATGAATCATTGTAGTTATAATTAAACATCAGTATAATCATGCAACTTTCTTCCTGTGCATCCAAAATGGATTTTCATTGGAATTATTTGCTTGACCACTTAGGATTGGAGGTAGAGTGGCCACTGTTTCTTTATAATTATCAGGAAGTAGTGCCTTTGTACTCCGTTTAGAGCCAGAAACACGTTGTTGCCCGGAAGTTGATACACTCCTTTGCTTTCCACTACAAAAAAAAATTCAGACAATCATGTCAAAACTGATAAATTAATGGCAAGGTAGGTACTAGTTCTATTATGTACATACTTTGATTTTATACGATGGGATTCAATTCCACTACGACGGCAGCATCTAGACGATTTATAGTCTGTCGGTGAAAGCTATGAAAATTACAAAGGCATATTCATTCATATTAGACTGCATATTATCGAAATAAATTAGGTTGTTTCAATTTTTTCATTAAAGCTGATATATAAAAGTTATAAATTTAGAATTACTTAAAGATTTTGAGAAAAAATGAAGAGTTGCAATTACTACAATAAAGCTTGAGAAAGTCTTGCATTCCTTTGTTTCTTAACAAAAATATAAAACCTAATATAGACTGTTAAATCTATGGATAGTTAACTCCTAAAATGCATGAAAAGTGTTAGTTTAGAGGTGATTCACAGGTCTATGCGCTACAATTCTAAAATATTATCAATCGATGGACCTCACATTTACTACACATAAGTATATGTACATGCTACCATTTTGACATGTATGAAGCGTTCATGGTAAAATGTTGTCATGTTTTGGTTTTATACGGATTCATATGTATACAAAATAAAATAATCAATCTATATATGTATGTACGATTAGAACCTATACTTACACACTGTAGAATTGCATAACCTTGCTCTACTCTTTAAAAATCGTCCTCTATTTCGATATATTACATTGAATTTATACGACTCCATGTCATACATTTTGACTGTACTGTGACTTTCTTCCTGGTTTTGAATTCATTGTCACACTATTGAACTTCTTAAAGCTAAACACGCGATGTACTACATAAAAAACAACTTTCAAGTAGTCGCTCTGTTTAACCCTTCAGTCAATAGCTATAAAGTACGCATTACATTAGAGAACTTTTGTCATCTTTTACTCCTTTAAAAACCATGAGACATACTAAAAAAAGCTTATAACTTGAATTGTTTCTTTGGGCATGTCTCACAACAAATTCTTTGAGCTATATATTTAATGATAGCAACATTAGTGGTGGTAAACATATTTAGTCCTTACTATTATAGTGACTCACTAGTTGCTTTCTCTTAGATTGTACCTTTGCTAAATCCTTTGTTGAATGCCCAAGTAATGTTATTTCATGTTGAAATCATAACAATCAAAAAATAACTATTGAATACAGTGTTCCACTTTCTTTTTGGACTCAATTTATTTAATATATCCGGATAAACTGTCGCCTTTGATGACTTTGATTCTTTTATAATAATGAGGAGAAAATTCTCCTACTTTACTTGGTTATATGTATGTATACAATGCACTATTAGAGGACAAGAATTTCAAAACTATTCCACAACTAAAACTTGTGCAATTTTTAGAGACTTGAACAAGTCATGGTATACTTTCTCCCATTTCCAAAAAGACTGTGAAAATGGCATAATTATTTACGTCACAATTTATCTTGACAATCAAACGAACTACTTTCTCCAGCCTATTGGTAAAGTGCATCAAATGACAGAATAATGTCACATGCAATTATTCCCATCACACAACTTGAGTACTTTTTAGGTAAATAGAAAAATACAATAAACTGAGATAAGCCTTGAAACTCATTCGACTTGCTTAATTACTATAGCGTGTAAAGTAGTACGATGGTCTAATTCAAACTTTTTTTGTCCCATTTTCCTTAAAATGGGACAGTTAGAAGATACAATAATGAAAGATAATTGTGTATTAGGTAAAATGTAAACATTGTGCATTTCTACACCCATAAAAAATTTCATTCCCAATCTTGTCACACTAAGACAATAGCTCATTAATGAAAAATTACTTTAAGCAATACCTAATTATTTTTCTCTATCTATAAACTAATACAATAAACTGCGTTAAATTATGAAAACTCTAAATAATATTTTAAAGTTGAAACTTTTTGCTGTAATTTTTTAACCAGAAATCATATGTATTAAAAGAAGAGAGAGAGAGAGAGAAAGGTAACAGACCTGCAAGTGCATCACAGTAAGTTCATTTGCTTTCAGTTCAAACAGCTGCTTCTATGAAATAAACAAAGAGGAACGTCAAAATTGAGTAAATTTTTACCTTTCTCTCATGAGATCAATAAATCAATCATTTTTTTGCTCTCCCTCTTTTATACGTATAAAAAGTAACTCTGTATGAATGAAACGGCCTTTGATGTGCTCTTCAGACTATGTTGCTTTAGAATATAATAATGAACCATTATCAACTCTTTTATTATTTATTGCGAACTTGTCTGACGTCCTAGGCCTTTGTCAAAGTCTATTCGTATCCTCCTAAGAACCACTAGAAAATTCAAGTGAAAGTAACTGCAACAGCCGAGGTGTCTCTAATAACACAACTTCAAAATAAATATATTATTTTAATCATGGTCAATGTAATATTATTATGGACAGGGTTGACCGCACAATAAAATTATTCAATTTTATTTCTTATTCAAATTACATTTCTGGTCACAATATTGTCAATTTTTTGGGACAACAAACCAATAAATTCTGTACTTCTAAATTTGTGAAGTTTTATTCAATAGTTTTATTCAATTCTTGGCATATAAAATCCTAAACATTTCCTATACTTTTTATGATTGTCACAAGAAATTTTTTGTAGCATTAACCTTCTGTTGTATTGTGTAGTTATTTTATCAATTTTCTCTATCTTTGTTTAGCTAATTGTGAACATTCTCAATAGTTATTAAATGAGCACTGCTCATTAGGCAGTGAGAAGGATATTAAACAAAATTTCAAACTGAAATTTCATGCTTACCTGTAGTTCTTCAATTTTAAGCTCTTGCTCTCTGACCATAATTTCGTAGTGATGTTGTACCCATTTAGCTTCTTCTAACATATTCGTTGCAGATTCCAATTCAAGTTGAATATTTTTATTATTATTTGATTCCTCCCAATAATCTCTAGCAAGAGACTCCATTTCCCACTGTGTTAAATAAATTACAAAGAAACCAAAAATTGACTAAAATTTCCATCAGTATGTACGTATTTGTAATGAGACACACCTGAAATTCATCCCCTGTAGTATCTGTACTTTGAGCATCCACTTGTTTTAAAGCCACAAATAATAAAAATTTTAGCTCTGTAAAGAAAATGCCAATAAAAAACGTATCAATAAGTTAAATTTTTGTCATGTCATAAAGGTGAAAGTGTACATAATTGAATACTTTGACAAAGTGTTCATAATTCACATGAATAAATAATGAAAAAAATACCGTTGTTTTCATATTTTAAATTTTGAATCTCATCCTGGAGCTGTTTAAATAATTCAATTTGTTTTTCATCTAAAAACTCGGCGGCTCGAGTGGAATTTGCACTTGGTAAACTTTGAATGGATGAATTTGGTCGTTTCTCATACTTTTCTTCAGTTGAGACATGAAGTAGGGAAGACAAAGACATACGTTTCTTGGAACCGTCCACTCCTGAAGTCATGACCCCACAAGACAAATAACAAGAAAAAAAATGGTTCGTCACGCTCTCTTATATAAACAAAGTTTTTTGTACTGATATTCTCCTCCTCTGATTTTTAGGATGAACGCTCTGTCTCTCACTTTCAAGACAACAAAGAATCTTGTTTAATCAATGAATTGATTTAACCTTCTTAGTTTCTTCTACATTTAAATAACAAGCTGTCAACCTATCCAGTAACTAAAATATGACCACATTTACACTCCACACTTGATTTTTTTCATTACAAATTCCTTTTAATGTCCCGTCCCGTAAAAACCGACTTGACCGCTCATAAAAACACAAATAATGGCAAAATGTTTTTACAATAATTTAAAAATTATTTAGTTACATTCAACAATTCACTGTCCATTTGACTGTGCGAAAATTATTTTTGATGATAAATTTATATGACACAGATGCACAAATGCACTGATTCACAATTTGGTATGTAAAATTAATAAAAAAATATCGAATGTAGTGTAAGAAGAATGAAAAGAGAAAATTTGTCAAAATTCAGGACTATGCAATATAAGAAATGGAAAAAGAAAATCGTTGAGAATGACAGTACGGTCAGTAAGATTTGCCTAGTCTCATACCAAGAAAGACTTGATGTTCGTGTTGATATAATATTTTCGTGCACCGACGATATTAAAGTGAGTAGCTTCAGTCACAAATCGAAAATGGTACTACCGGTACGAGGACGATGGAGTGAAAGACGAGTCCACAGCTTACAGGTACAATTTTACTAGCGCAGGTAAATTCGCCTAAAACTCTCTTTTTTGGTTTTTCTTCTGTATATTAACTTAAACTTGCCTAGGTACAAATATTGTACGCTTCCCCTCTTTTTCCATAAATCCACAAATATTTATGACTTGTATGCACAACCTCATAAACTATTCATCTTTTATATTGTATGTAAGTTCCCTTTTGTACAATGTAACTTGTCCATGAATTTGATGGTACAAAACTTGTCCTCGGATTTAACAATGGACAATACACGTCGACCCCTTTCAAACTGGAGATTTTCAGTGGTTATTAGAAATTTTTTAAGAAATTATAATTCATTGATTTTTTTGGAAGGTGGATTTGTCCTCCTCCTGATCTTTTTGCATTTGTTGATATGGAAAATACTATTTTTAATATATAATTAAATAATTAAATAGTCATGATGCTCATTGCTCAGGCCAAAAGGCAGTTAGTTAATTATGTTAGATTCCGTTCTAAATGTCAATTTAGTTTAATTGTTATTATCTCAACAAAACTATAACATGTACAGTAATTTTATTAGTCGATATAAATAGCATTGCTTTTTGTAAAAGTAGCCTCTGAAACGAGACGACTACTAATTAAGTCGTCACTGATAAATTGAAAGTTTAAAGCAAACTGAATAGTTAGTAGTTCAGAAAAAATGGTACACAATTCATGTACAAAATACTTGAGTAAGTTAATAATTAATTAAAAATAATTAAAGCATCATTTATCTTCAATTTACAGAATTTGGAAGCTCCCCGACTTCAATCCTTAACAAATCAACTAAACGGCGGTCATCAGTCTCATCCTCATCATGCCTCCCTTCAAAATCAGAAATCTGTACGGGTGATTTATGAACCAAATAAAAATCTAAAAACAAAGATCAGCATGATGGAGAAAGGACACACATCCCCATTAAAATTTCAATTAAATTCCACCACCTTAACCCGCAATATTTCAATGAGTATGGGTAATTTAAAAGACAAAGAATTTTCCAAAATAAATGGAACTAAAGAGGAAAGACTGGGCTCAAAGAGTAAAAATAATATGATTGAAAATAATGGAAATTCTCTTACAAATAAAGGGCTTAATTTTAAAATGAAGGAAAGTAATAGTCATCAAAAAATGATTAATAATAATAATGAAAATAGTCATTTGAAGAGGAGGGAGAGAATGTCCAAAGATAAAGAATCTAAAGTCTTAACAAGATTGAGTCTTCGAAAAAGAATGATTCGTCAATCACAACAATTCACAGGAAGTTCACTTCAGTCACCGACTATACCGTAAAAAAATTATTTCACAAATACAAAATTTTCTATTGTTAATTAGTATACATATCACAAAAATTCTTATTATTTTTTAAATTTAAAGTTAGAACAATTAAATTTGATTCAAAACAACAAGTCTTAAATTCCAACTCCACTTCAGAGGTGACTAAACCAATCGGAAGTATTTTGAAGGCCCCTAAAAAATCTTCTCAATATCCCTTAACCAATGCCTACACTCGTGATCTAGAATTTCGATCAATGTATGGAAGATTAAAAGTTCATTATATTCTTCAAGATGAAACTTGTAAAAATATGTCATTGCCAGAAAAATTGTGCCGTATTGTTCAAAATTTGGGCAAGTATATCAATGTAAAAAATTATAATCCTGCACATTTTTCAACATTATTTTTCAATTTAAATATTGTCAAGTGCCTAAAAATTAAATCATGATCTCTCTTCTTTTTACTAAATTTTAACAGAAGGATTTGAAAAAGAGTTAGTACAGTATCTTTCCAATCCCCATGCAAATCCACAAGCTAAACTTGTCTTGAAAGATTTGAGGAGTCGACGAGCGGACATGATCACAAGTAAGAGAAAAATGTTCACTGAAAAAAAAGATGACAACTAATTAAATTTTTTTTTACAGAACTGGCTGCTTTCCCCGAGACAAAAGAGAAAGGAATCGACTCAAATGTTGATGATGAAACTTTACTCAAAATG
The DNA here is from genome assembly GCA_034700945.1 of Arrhopalites spinosus. NCBI lineage: Eukaryota > Metazoa > Arthropoda > Collembola > Symphypleona > Arrhopalitidae > Arrhopalites > Arrhopalites spinosus. The sequence goes on from JAQIVZ010000514.1 coordinate 46,814, forward strand.
CTCTCAAATTTGACTATTCCAAGTTAGAACTTCCAACAAAAAGAAGAATTTACAGACTAAAAAATAAAAAAAGTCACAAAGGAAAAAAATCTCTGGACTTCACAATTGGAACGTTGTCTCCAGGAGGAGGAGGAAGTTCAATACGAAAATTTTCAAAAAAAAGAAGTTTAAAAAAACCTTCAATCAGAGTACCATCAAAAAAATCACTGGATCAAAAAGAAGAATCAACAATGATGGACAATGAAGAAGACAAGTCAAAAGTGAAGCCAATATGGTCACAAAAATCATCTCAAACAAAAGAATCGATGAGTAAACTTTCAAAATCATCCGTCCATTCCAATTCATTGAATTTGAATAACGTTGAACCTAAATTAGATTCACCACAAGTAAGTACAAAATGGCGAAAAAATGATTTTATAAAACTTTTACCTCATCCAGGTGAAATTCCTAAAAATGTTTCTCTAACTGTCAATCAAGTTCCAAGAAATGATCTCAAAAAAAGAGCATCAAAAGTCTACACAACATGGTTGGAAGAAATTGTTGCTGAAAAATTAGAGACTGATAAAAATATTATAAATTGTGACGATGATAAAGATGATGATGATTCTAGAGATAAATTAAATTTTAACAACGTTGTGAATACAAATGCAGAAAAACCAAAATGGGCAACCATTCCAAGTCGAAAGAAAGAGACGGGGAATTCATATTGGAAATCAGTGAAGAGGCCCTTAGTTGACACGAGTCAAAAGTATGTGTCACCAGGAGAAATTCAGAAAAATTATTTAGGTCATGCTCATACTGTTCAAAATATTTTTGACCCAAAAGAAAATATCAAGTCACCCTTCCCGACCCTTGACTCTTACGTTCATCCTCCTCATCAAGTCACTGCTAGAGACGTTGAAAATGTGAGTAAGACAATTCGTAGTGTTGTAGCCAATTTAAAATATGAACAACCCAAACCAGCATCACATCGTCTAAATAAATTGAACTCCAACCCAGAGTCACTGGGTTTACATTTACCCAATATTAAACAATTGACGACTGACATTAAAAATATTATTCGACCAATCTACACAGCCCCAAAACCTGTCACTAGTAAATTTTTAACGACGACAATGTTACCACTACAATCAATTATTAATAATTCCAATTTTCATGCATCTGTAGGGACACTGTCACCCTCAGCCAGTGCTCACGTTGATGTTCAGCCATCAGAGACAATTTCGCTACAAAGAAATGTACAGTCAGAGTCACCAGTGACGTGGCAAAAAATTAATAATAATTATAATAATTATATTGGGCAGCAAGGAGCATCTTTTTACAAATCTACGAGCTTGAAAAATTCTAAAAAAGAATCTCAGTCACTTAATGAACCCGTCCTCCCTGGTACTGATTCTAAAGAGGCACTGAAAAAACTTCAATCATTTGTAAGAGCTTCAAGATATCTTCAATCAAGAAATCAAAATGATAAAAAGTTACCGAATTCGGGTCACTACATGAATGAAAAAAATACTACTCGTATGTCCCTACCATTACCAAATTTTGTTCAACCTCTCAATCATAATTCATTGACGGCTGAGTACATGTTGAGTCATGGTGTCATGTCTCAACTTACTTTTAAACATTATGAGAAAAGTTTTGGGAAGGATTCGTAATTCATTTATTTCTCAAAACAATACAAAATTAGTACAGAGTAAATTATATAAAGTTGAACATTTTACATTTTCCAATGTACAAATTGATTGCATAAATTACAACAAGTCACTCTTGAAAAAACGTTTTATTTTCAGATGAACGGTATTAATAAATTAAATATAAAATTGTATATAAAAGTTTTTTTGAATTCTGTTAAAATTAATTTTTAACTTTAAGCGATAATAATCAAAGACACCATAAATAATAATATGCTACTTGACCTTGTCAGAAGAAAACGGATAATAAAAGCGACAGCTAAAAGTATATTAATAATATAATATCAGCATAAAAAAATTTTGTCATCGGTTAAACAAAAGAAGGGGGTTGCATATTATTAGATAAAGTTATATATTATTATCCTAATATATTTTAGGTAATAATAATTTTTGTGTTTGAAGACCCAAGTCGACAACTAAAAAACACATCAAATGTTCATAATTATTAGTCTCTGTATCTTGTTACTAAAACTATATATAATACTACGTAGTATGTAGGAAACTGGGCTAATAATAAATTTAGTACATCATAATATATTAATATTATTATATTTATATACATCAATAGTAATGTGAGACCATAAAATTATGAATCGTCAGTCAATAAGTATACAACACTTCATACTTTTTTTTGCATATTGTTTGTAATGTAATGAGTTCTAAAATTTCAGTCGGTTCAATTTGCAAAATGTAAATATGATATAGATATTGCAAAGTATTGTATATTAATTATTATTATAACCGCCTTGGAGTTAATGCCTAATGCCACATGTTAGAAAAAAGAGGGATAAACTTTTTTGTGCTTGGGAAAACTAAAAATTATTATTTCTTTTTTTTGACTATTTTAATAGGTTCCTATGTGTTAATTTACCACGGTTGTGTGAGGTTAACCAAGGTCTCTATAATTATGGGGTACACGAGGAGTTAAATGTAATGAGCTCAACAATAATTTCAGTACTCTCATAATAATATAATCCTCGGCCAATTGATACTGGCATGCGAAACCATATCAGTTTTCTATGGAGGAATGATGACGACACAAAATTAAGCTTAAAATATTTATCTCCAAGTCCTCTAGGCTGTCTCCCTTCAATTTTTTATCTTTATTTGTCATATAAAAATACTGGAACTAATTGGGATCACACAGAGGAATTTTTTTAGAGACGAATATTTTTTGAAAAAGTACTGGACAAAATAAAGCTTGAGAAATTCTTTGATGCCAGACAACCATATTTTTTGTGTAGTCGTTAGCTAATCTTTGACATGTACTCGTACAGATACAAATGAAAGGGTTAAGGTATTACAAGTTGGTTTTGCATGGTACATAAATTATAATGTAAAATATGATAACAATATATTAAAAGCAGGATATTGATGGAAAGGACGGAAGAGGAGAGCTCAAATTTCATTTTTTGTATTTGTATTACTATTCTCTATCATAGTATGTATATAAAGTAGAATTTCATGTTAGTATATAGATGATGGTCTCAAATGTTCAAAATCACAAAACTCATAGTTAATCCAGTTGACCTGATGTCTACTACACTACATAATAATATGTACATCTGTAGGTAGTACACAACTCGTACGTGTCTTCCCGTTAAAAGTTACACAATCCCTTATTATTATTATTAGTGTTAGGAATTCAAATGGTGACATGTGAGATGAGAGAGTTTTTTTATGTGGTATTAACATATGTACAAAGTATACATTTACAGATACAAATACATAGAGCCAGAATACGAGTAAATGTAACATGAAATGTACAGACTCTAAATTAATACCATGCCTGGATTTTCTTTCATTAGCAGGAAATAATAATAATAAGTATCAAGTAATTTAAGTAAAGGACTGCACACAATTTATTATCTTCTCTCATCATTAACTGACATATGAATTTATAAATTCTTGACATTCTTTACAAACAGAGGTGAGCAATGCAATGGGTACTGTGAATTTTTCAAAAAATTTCGAAGTCGATTGCGGGATAACTTTTTTTTCCAAGTGCAAATCTCAATCAACAAATTGTAAACAAAATTTTCAAAATTTTGATCACAATTTGACCCACAAAAAAATTCGTTGCAATGATGATCAAAATTGGGACTTAGAAAAAAAGTTATCCCGCAATCGACTTAGAATCTTTTTTGAAAAAGTCACCGCACTACCCATGCTCACCTCTGTTCACAAATGAACAATATAAAAATGACCTATTCTGGTCAGTCTCAATGTTCTCAATTTTTAATTAGTTGTCAGTTGATCTCTCACTATTAAATTCAAAAACATGAATTAATTATAACAAGAATGTCAGAATCGTTTCATGGAAAATTTGATTTTTTTGTGTGATTCATCGATATCATGTTCATGTACATAAATTCAAATTAATATTTACTTGTGTATTATATTATGAAAGTTGGTATTTATAATGAGAACGTGCTGAACTCAAATTGAATAATTATTGTCTATTAAATTTTGTAATGAGGGTTATATCAATAGATAAGAATTTTGTACAGTTCACAATATAAAACTATTATACACGCACTTATTGAATTTAGTCATCAGCAATAAAATGAATTGATGACGAGAGTAGTGATAAATATATGTACATACTACATATGAGAATACATGTAACATTGTAGTATAAACTGACATTTAAAATTGTAAAAGTCGTAATAATATTTCTGTGTACTATGCTACTGTGTAAGTTACTCTACAATTTTTTTTATAGTTGGGAAAAATAACTTTACAAGGATCCAAGAAATCTCGTGTAAAAAAGCACATGCTGAGCTAGTCACATTGCTCATTATAATTTAATGTGAGAGAGAGCGGTGTGGAGTTTAGAGTTGAAAAAGTCGACACATCACATTGACTTTTAACGTAAGAAAGAAAGAGAAAATTTAAAGAGAGTGAATAATGCATAATATTCAATATATCCTAAAACTATAAAGTCTTTTTACGACACATGCATTGCATTGCTTTTAGCCTATGCGCATGGAGCCCGAATCGGACTTTTCAGTCTCATCCCTCCACTCGGACGATTCACATGTTGTGCCAAGCCACACACACACGACTACACACAACATGAGGATCAGTACTACCAATTATTTTACTTAGCCGGCATATTAAAATGTACATTTTCAGTACTTGTACATAGTACAAAATTATTATTAAAAATCAAGAACAAGGCCAACTTTTTCCCCTTGTCCTCTCAACCCTACCACTTCCATTCATCAATCAGTGCAAAAAGAAAAGTACGGGAGTCAAGTTCAAGTGCACGCTTGTACTACAATTTGTGTAACTGTGGCATCCAACTGTTTAATCTTTTTCTCTCTTGCCCTTGAAATTGTGTCAAGTGGTTTCCATCACTCACCTCTAATTTATTTTTCAACTAATTTTACAAGTTACAGGACATTTTTTTATTTTATGACATTGACGCTCTCTTAATTCCCTACTAAGTAATTGGTGTTGGTATTTAAGTTACCAGTTAAAGAAAAACAGTTCCTCTGAGTGGATTTACAAATAATAAAATTACAATTTGTCCAAAAAAATAAACTGAGGAGTTTGAGTCTCCTTTAAATTTTTTAAAAAATGACAAACAGTGTACGAATTAAAAAAGAAATTTTGGATTCTAGTCCTGAGGTAAAAATGTCAATTTTTCAAATTTGTAAATAATAATTTTTATTAATTGTGTAGATATTCATAGTGTTTTTTAGATCATTAACATTTCCTTTAATATTTTTATGTACCGTTTATTATAATTACAGTCTGTAATTTACAGATATAAATTATAATGTAGATTAGTTATTGTAAATTATTTATATTAAAAAATCGCTTTAGCATAGATTTGAATAGCAGTTTCCATACAAAAAATAAAATCTTACAGTAAAGACACGACACATGATTTTAAAGGGAAGAAGGGGAAGATGAAAATGAAATATTATTGATAGTGTTCCCTTCAGTGTGTGTGAACTGTGAGTGGATAGCATTTAAGAGAGAACATATGTTTTTTTGGGGAAATGATTTTGAGTGGGCTAACTGACTCTCAGAATAAGCAAATGTCTTTGACTTGGAGGTAGAAATAGGAAGCGAGAGAGAGAGAGCCGGCTAAAGTACATTTGATACTGTCGAATGAGTAAAGAAACTATCTCTCTCTCTGTCTATCTCTGTCTCTCTTCAGGCTGTCGTATATTTAGCAAAAGATCTTGAAATGTAAGCGAGTCAGTAAATACAACACAAACTTATTCTCCAAACTACACACACACTTACGACAAACTTTTTTGGGACAACAAGACGTAAGTGTAGAGAGAGAGAGAGAGAGAGACAAGCAAAAAAACATGTGAACATTTAACTCAGAAATAACTATTGGAAGTTACAAGATTCTGATCAAATCTTCTTTTTAAATTTACATGGGTGATAGAGTAGACATAAAAAATATTTAATAATTATTTCGTCTATTAATTTATTATTAAAATATTAAAATAAAATTAAAAAAAAAAACAAAGAAAATTCAACATCCTTAATAATTAAACGGATAAACAGATAATTGATCGTTGAGAGTTATTTCCAAACTAAAAAAATTTCCATAATAATAATAAAGAATTTTAATGATATTGTACAACAACAAGAGAAAAAAAAGAAGAAGAGAGAGGGAAAAAATCATTTTGTTGACTAAAAACGAGACATTTTCTCCTTTTTCATGTAATTTGTCTATATGTATATCTGTTTATTAGACTAAAAAAAGAGAGAGAGAAAGTTGTGTATAGTAAAATAACTTATGGACCAACTTAATTAGGACCAAAGAATAGGATATAGAATAAAGAGAGAGAGAGACTAGGATTGTATTTTTTTAGCTGCTCTCTAGTCTCTGTTGTCAAGCAGAGGGGATAGTTGTAATCGGATCTAAAAATGGAAAGAAGAGAGGAAAGAGTATCAAATTGCACGAGAGAGATGAGAGCATTTGTATATGAAGTTGGAAATACAAAACCCGGGTAGGAACTCGATATACGAACCGAAATAATAAACCAGTGGAAATACTATCTTCCTTCTATCCTACTTTTTCTTCTTCTTCGTCTCTCTTTGCAAAGGCACTGCTAGAGTATGTCTGTATTATATATAGACTTTTAACACAGCTTGTGTGTGTGTGTGTAGTCAAGGAAGAGTAAGAGCACAAGCTTAAGTCAGCACAACAAAACTATCTGTCTCCCTATGTTCTAGTACAGTGTACTGTGTATGGGGTGTAGATACAAAATGCAAGCATTTTTTTATTGTATGTATATCCATGAACAAAAACAGAACGGGGCACCTAGTACTGGCTCTGTGTGTGTGTTATACTAATAATAATATAGCCTCACATTCGTAAGTTTACAACTACATCCGTTGACGTTTGCTCTTCTCATTGTGTATCATATTCAGCATGTTTAGCATCCCCCGATTCAGTTTCCAATCTCTTACTCAATTCTCTCTCTCTCTCATCTTTCTTTTTATAACACAGGGAAAAACATGAGTCGAAAGAGGAATCGCTCACTCTCACTCAAGACTAATCATGACAACGACAACGTCGTCTTCATTGCAACACTTTACTGTACCTCCACTCTCTCTCTCATCTTCCCCATGTAGAGTTACATTACTCTCATTTTATTTACATTTAGTTTTACATTTGTACATCTTTCCATGTTAAATTTTTTTTATATCTGTACATATGACACCCTCATATGCATCTTCCTCATCTCGACTCTGATTGGCAAATTTTACCAACCTCCTTTAAATTGTTGTTGTCGTTGTCGTCACTTTTTTGAGTTTTTTTCCGTTTCAGATTTATTTACATTAGTTGAGATGAATTTTTAAAATTAATGTGTAGAATTTGAAATGAGAGATTGAATTAATATAAAATATTATTCTTCAATTTATTTCTTGCCCAGTTAGACTACGTATAAAAAATTTCATAGAAAGGTGTAGGTACGGATACATGAGTAGAAGTAGAAATAGGTTTTGAGTGTCTTGGATAAATGTTAAATTTAAAATCAATTTTTTCTACAGATAGGAATAGGTATTGAAAAATTTAGCTAGTTTTTATTTGGGTGCAAAGCTCTCTCTCTCTCTCTTTCTCTGGAGTATCTAATATCAGAGATATTTGATGCTTAAACTGAGCTAGAATGATTATCTCTGATTGTTGATCTCTTTTGTATATTGAATTCACATGTCAAGATTCGTGCTTCATGTGTTTTTTGATATGTTCTGTACTTCTACGTGTGTGTGGATTGTATGTACATGTACAAATTCACAATTTAATTTAAAGGTAATAAAATACGGAACGAACTTGATAGTTGTTATATTATTATTATGATTGTTTGCTCTGCTAAGTGTACACTTTAAATGTTATTTGTTATGGGGCTATTACCATTTCTATTTCTATAATCATATTATAACGGTTTATTCCTAGAATTTTTCACTTTTGCTCCTTTCATGAATAATCATGCCTAAATTATGTGCATTAAGTGTTCAATGAAATTCACTCCAATTAAAATTTTATATATAATCTTTTTTTTTTTATTAAAAACAATTTTCGAAATGTCTTTCGTACCAAAACCACTCAAAGTTTACTTGGGTGGTCATTGTAATTGTGAATGCTCTTTTATGGATGAATTTTTTTTTGTCCGTAAAATAAAAATAAAATATTTTTCATGGGTGTCCTTTGTCACATTTTCCATTTGACAACAGGTTGTCTACGTAAATGAGATGAAATTGTAGAATGACAAGTAGAGAATATTTGGAAAATGAAATGTTGATAAAAATTGTTGCCCAATTGGTTGAAAGAATTTGAAATTTGAACGCACAAGCTAATTACATGAAATTTGATCTTTCGCATCTTACCTACGACCTTAAATTCATAATAAAAAAATCAGCTTTACAGTGGACACTAGGACATTTTAACTGGATGAATGTCCATTCACTTGTCCATATAAATTCACACATAATATGAAAGAATAGTATTTCCTTATGTTCTCTACTTTCATTTTATCCAATATGGAGATTCACCTGAGATACGTAGTACGTATGTACATAATATATAAAATGAATGAAGGATAATGTATGAACATTATTCTGTATAACTGGAACTGGTCATGGATAGCCATGCAGAATATAAAAAAAATGATGTGAAAGAAGCTAATGAACTCTCAAGTTGAGTCATAATGAGCGTCTTTATTGTCAACTAAATGAGATCAAATTACTATTTATAAAATAGAAGGAAATCTTGACAATGCATTTCCTACTCGCAAAAATCTTTTTCCGTTGAAGAGATTTGATGGATACAAACAAAAAAAAGATGGTTGTATAATAATCATGTACAGTTTCAAATTTCCAGTAAAATCAATTATAACTTGAAATGACCGTTTTTTTTTCATCATCTGTCAGTCTACATATACTATACTATTACTTAAAAATCTTTCTTTTGTTTGTTTTTAATAAGAAATATATATTTTGTCACGTTTTGCATCCACGTGAGCCATGCTTTTTTCTTTACAATATTTTTTCTCGTGTCTTTGTGATGAATTTTCATGGAATGAAGAACCAAGAGAGAGAGAGATAAATAAATAATTGCAATGTCTTTAATGTGTATAATATCATGAAGATATATATTTCATTTTATTTAATGCTTCCTAACTATCATTGTTTTCAGAACACGTTAATAGTATATTCTTACCTATTACCTCACAATAAATTTTGGAAATTCTGTAACTTAATCTTTTGGTCAAGGCTTTTGTTGTTGAAAAAAAATATATTAGGACAAAATAATTTCAATTGTGTTGTGAATATTGAATTTAATACTATGTGTTTTTTTACTTATATTGATGGGCTATTAAAAAATATTTTATACTTTCTTGTTATTAACAAGAGATTGGCAAAATGTATGAGAGAGTCTAATTTAATTTTCTTTTAATTTTGAAGGAAATATCAACAGAGCAAGTGTTGGATCTACGGAAATCTAGTAATTCAGGTAACTTAATATCATTTAAATCTTTTCCCAAAAAAACATTTTCAATATTTTTTACATTTGTTAATACGATTTTTTGTCGGTAATTATTTCAGAGAAAAGTTGTACCTGGTGTGGAAAGCAACAAGGGGAATTTCAAGAAAAAGGCGTCCATAATGATTTTTGTTCATCCGTTTGTTTTGATTTATTTCGTCGGGATTCTTTCAAGAAGAGAGCCTCTTGTATTTGGTGCTCGTCTGGCTCAACAGTTCAAAATAATTTGGCAGTGAATGGAGCAACTGTCGATGAATCAAAATTTTGTTCACAACAATGTTTGACACAATTCAAAGTTCGTGTATTTTGTGTGGAGGTCAGTGTACATTAATTAAGCCAATACATTTAACAAAATTACTTGCTCGTCTCTAGCTAATAAAATACTGATTGTGCGTCACTAATGACATTTGAATTTTTCAGTGCTCAGCTGCACAAGAGACTTCAGCCCACTTAGATCAACTAAAGGTTACTAAACTAAAAATCATTTAAAAATAATGAAATAAAAATGACATTTGTATTTTCTACACAGGACGTAAATCATGAGGGAATGAAGGGAAATCATGTTGGGAATGATTTAATCACTCCTGAATTATGGCTTAAAAAGACGACAACAAATAAGTCACGCTCATCAGTAGTAGTCACTGAAAATAATTCTGGTGACAGTCATTTTACTGGTCAATTTTTAGGGGATCAATCACACTCAAGTCCAAGTATGATTGTAACCTCTCTGTCCAGACCAATTTCAACAAGTTCTAGTTCTTCTCAAGTCAGGTCAACTTTAGCAACGACAACAGTTGACACACCCACAGCTTCACCCATGATGACATCACCAGGATCTGGACCACCCCTACGAAAAAGAGGACGAGTATCAAAGTCAACGGCAGTTCCAATCTCAAATCCACAAAGATCACCAAGTGGTGAAAATTATTCAAATTGTTTCCATCCAAATAATCTTAATTTGATGAATTCAGTCATGCTAAATTTTCCATCCAGCTCCATTACTAATAATAGTAATGGAGACAAAGAGTCACATCGTCCAAGAGATTTTCAAAGATTAAGAGCAAATGCCATTAATTCTGTCAATAATATTCCCATTCGACAAATCCCCGTCTCATCTTTTCCACGACTACCTCCATCATCATCATTGATAAATAATGCATTCCCAAATTTCCCCTTCCCTCCTCCATCCCATCAAGAGAGATTTAATCGAGAAAATATTTTTAGAGTTACCAAAGTGGACGTTGGAGTCAATACAATTATTTCCAATGAAAATTGTAATTTGGACAGTAAATGGTTGGCCATGATGAACAAGTCATCCTCGTCAGTGTCAAAAAGTCAGAGTGAGGACAAAAATGAAACAAGAGAGAGTTCAGGAAGAGGAGGAAATAGTTCAAAAATAAATAATTTAGTTACAAATTCTTTTCCACCCATAACAATGGTCTTTCCAATCCCACTCCCAATCCCAATCCCATTTCCAATCCCAATTCCCATCATTCTCAACTCAATTCAAAGGGATTCCAAGAAGGCTCCGTCAACCACCACACATCAAGAGAATATCCCTGGAATCGATCCGAATGATAATAACAACACTATTGTCATCCCCAATCATGAAAGTCCAGACAATGGTCGACGGGGAAAACTGAAACGGGGCCATATTATCGACATTGAGGAAAATGACTGAGGGTGAGGATGAAATTTCCGAGAATTTCAATTTAAGTACTCTCTCCCTCCTTTCACAGACAGCAAGGCTCTTTTTTTGTGTTGTTATATGCACATGTTATGAATTTTATCCGAGAAAAGAGGGCAAGTTTTTATATTATACAGAAAAAAAGTTTTCGTCTGACAAAACGACGTGTCAAATTTTTATCTTCTTTATTGTAATAATATATCAATATACTTTTTTGCCTTTATTTAAGCCTGTTAAATCTGTGTGTGTTTTTAACAAGAATCCCTCTCTACAAAGGATTTTATTGATTTCAAAAAAACTTTTCTCTACATTATTACATGTTTGGCATTTCCTTTCAAAATAAATTAAAATAAATTCATTTTTAAATATTATAATATTAATACAATATATAATTATGCGCATAATTTTTTTTTTCATTGGAAGAAACATTTTTTTTTCATAGTCTGATAATAATTTACTATTTAAGACCACAAATTTCGAATTTATATTTTTTAGTAGCTATTTTAGTCTAGTTTTGTTTGTTAAAAAAACAAAAAAAATGATAAATTAAAATATTTGTAATAGTAGGAATCTTTTCTCGTCTTTATTTCGTTTAAAATGATCTAGAATATTGTGTTGTACGCTGTTGAGTTGTTTGCTGCCATGATTTAGATGGTTTCTTTAGTTCTTTAAATAATATCAGACTAGTGGCAACTCTAAACTTTCAACTTTGATTTTCATTTTTTAAAAATATATAATAATGTTGTATTATATATTAGAGACGTACATGTATATTTTTTATCATTAAAAACATTCAATTAAAAACGTTATCCCAGCTGAACATGGATGTCATTACGCGACGACATATGATGCCAGTTACTACAAAGAAAAATAGTTAATATGACTTATTAGTATATTTAAAAGGGTAATTCGTAAACAAAGATTACTTTGAATGTCCCATGAACTTACTTGCGAGAACTAGCGCACCAACAGCAAGACTATAACTTCTTGACTGAAATAAGGTATCATCTTCCTCGTCTTGAGGAAATACCGCGTGTCCAGCGGGTATGTTGTTCATCATTGGTGGTACATTATCCAGGTCACCTAAATTGTATTAAATTATTGTTAGTTCATAATTATTTTATGAAATGAAGAATTAAAATAAAGCATCCAGAAAATAGTTACCGGCTCTTGGATCAACTCCATTTCGAGGAGGTACATCAGGCACATCTGTCATGAAAAGTGAATTGAAATTGAAATCTCTTCCATTTTTGACAACCATTGTGCGGCATAACTATTATATTTTTTCGAAAATTCACCTGTTCCAGGGGTATGTGGCATGCGGAAAACAGAAGCAGATGTCCTTACTTGACCTTGAGCAGGTGCCACTTTCTGTATGACCCAAAAATCAAACATTTAGACTGGACAAAAATCTTTTTTTAAAAACTGGACACAAATAGTACGATTAAAAATGATTACTCACGTATTTGATGTTTTCAATAGCTAGTCCGCAAGAGGGACAGGAATACTACAACAAATATTTGCATGTTAGGTCAGATTATAATAAAATTAAATGAACATTAACTTTATTTGTCACAGTTTAAAGTTACCTGTAATGACTTGCGAGCCATACTTTTTCGTACATCAGATGAATAGTCAAGAGAGCCAATAGCACCTGGAGAGTCGGTATTCATGAAGCTAGTTAGAAAAAAGAGAGGTCAAACATTATTAAGTAAATGCAGTTTTGAAATGTTCATTCTATAACTGCTACAATATTACAAACTTAAAAAATTACCTAATGAGAGCCACCAAAGCTGTCCTAATGGACCAAGAGGGTCTCCAGGTTTCTGGATGGTAAGAGGAAATTGACAGGCAAATTTTGACTCCCGTCTCAAACCGACCATTTGGCTACATCAATTCAAAAATAAAAATTGGGTCAACATTTTTAGTACAATGTGTATATTAGAGTGAGACAGTTTAAGAAATGAATCAACAATAAAAAAAAAGTTACCGTGAGCATAATGATACTGGGTGGTTTCATTGGATATTCAGGAGGTAATATAATTCGCCCATGGTAAACACCCTGCTCAAAATCAGTCTCTGGTGCTCCCCGAATTGTAAAATGCCTGTAACAATCCATTAATTTTCCTGTATTATACTCTCATTCCACTTTTACATAATATCAAAATAGTAGTTTAACCAGAATTTTGCTTGCCATTCAAATAAGTTGTCTTCAAGTGGTTGTGCCCAAAATTCTTCATTTGGTTCTGACAATTCTTGAGCCTCTCTAAGTAGACGCTTGACAGCTACATACAATTATTTCAAAAAACAAAAAAAATGCATTTACTCAACTATATAAAATCAAGTAAAAATAATACCAAAGTCAAAAATTAAAAACATTTGTAATCTAACCTGGATTTCGCATATTGTAGTGTTTGGTTGGATCTTGTTCATGGTAATGACCAGGGGTAGGAGTACTAGTGTCCATTGTTTTTGGGCTCCGTATAATAAAATGCTTTGTAGCACTATTAGAAAATTAAATAATTTGTAACAGAAATTTTCAAGCAATTTGTGCTATTTACTATGAAAGTCCTTGTTTTACACACCTTTATTCACGACAAATCACCTATTAAAAGAGACAAAGTTCTTCTAGTACACTGTAATGTAAGCAATAAATTTATTATTCAAATAAAAACAAATGGCAAACAATGTAATGTACGTCATCTACTTAATAGACTTACATACACGTAGGGATAGTAAAAGACTTACAAAGTTATTAGCTATTTCTATCACTCACTGTAAAATTAATGTACAATCAGCAAAACTTACACTCTTCCTGATGCAAGTCGCTATCTGTCCCACACTATAATTGCATTAGATATCAACTGGATAATTTTATATTTGAATAGCAACAAAAATTATAACATTGATGGATGATGTTAGAGTACATCCATCAGAAATCAAAGGCAATTAAAATTAACTTTTTTTCTCTCGATTTTGAGTTTCCTGCCATCAAGGAAAGGGTGTCTGCAGAAACTAAAAAATATGACTTGATGAAAATTTTATTCAAGCTCGTTTATGAGCTTGAAGTCATTTATAATTTACATGGCTGCAACCGAGCTTATGTCATTGTCATAATGTGCAACCGTGTCATTTGACAACATCGTCAAAATGTTGATTTCAAACTACAGTTAATTAATGAGAGAGAGAGAGAGTTACCAGATCAACTAAGGTGATCAGTGGTTTGGACTCCTTATTTGACTTTGGGTAGACATTGAATTAAAGTTAAAATTTAATCATACGAATACTTTAATGTCCAATTCGGTAAATTGGTAAAAATCACAGACATTATTTGATGCTTAAGACGTAATACATGAATTGAAATTAAAAGTTAACACATACTAACGAAGTAAGTACATAGTACTAGTACATTAACAATACATTAACTTGACTGAATCTCAAGATAGGCCTCATGTAAGGAAGGGTTTCAAAATGTTTTCTAGAAACCACTGTTCAGTAAATTGTAAATGGTTTCCATCTGATAACAGAAAATGCAGCCGTCCAGTGTCATTTAATTCCTTTAGTCCAATGCGATCCTTTGAAAAAATAGAACAAAAGGAAGTCAAGTATCTCGTATTTTTCATCACAAAATTTTAGTTGACATCAAAGTACTTGATTAAACTATTACCTCCGTATACAGCAAGGAGTCCTGAACAGGTACAATTTTCTTGGACTGATTTTCCTCATAAAATCCAAACCACTCACTTTCCTTGGGCTGTACGACAGTTTCATCTTTAAACATGACGAGCACAAGGTTTTTAAGTTTCAATAGATTATCTCTGTAACTCTCATTTCGTTCAGCCTTTTCGTTGTTGATATCAGCCAAAAAGATACTATTTTGTGCATATACTTCTTGTTTGAATGGATCATGCCAATAGGCCGCTTGAAGCAGGGACTTTTGTACCCAACTGAAATAAAATTTAAGCTATATTAATTTTGAAACTTTTAAACATAAGCTAATTAATTAATTAATTGCTATTTTACTCTTCGTATGCAAAGTGGGTCAGTAATCTATCGATGACTTTACACCAACTATGTTGAGCCGAACACTGTGGTACACCAAAAACGCCTTGATGTTGACCTCCAAGAGAAATTAAATTGTACATTGGTGGGTCAGGGCATCTCTGAGCAATTGCTCTCCTACAAAAATTAATGTACCAAATGTAACATTTGAATTTCAAATTTTGAAATGTATTGTTCAATAAAAATTAAAAACTAGTGAATGAAATTATTTATTTCATATTTACTAACAAAAATTGTCCTCCTTGAGATAGACCAATTGCATTAAAACCTCCTTGCAGACTTGAATCATTTTTAATCATAGCACAAGCTTGATTCACTTGATCATTAATATTGGCAAAATATCCACTCTTTGTATCCTGCATTACAAAAATCACAACAAATTACAAATTGTCATGTACCTTGTCCTGAATAAAAATTAAAATGTAATTAAAATGTATTGAAAGAATTTTAATTGCATACCTCAGCGACATTGTTACCAAATTGCAATGACTTGACATAAACACCCGGTAACTTCTTTTCAATAAAACTCAAGGCACTCTTAACGTGGCCAGCATTGTCACCTATATAAAAATAAAATATTTCATACAAATTATTTAAGTCCAGTGACACTTGATTTATTTAGGACTTTGAACTGTAATTTCTTACCCATTCCATGATAATAAACAATGGGCCAGTACTTGGTCTCCGAACTGAATCCAAGAATCTCATTTGTTTCAATCTCTCGTCTCAACGTCTCGTCATTGTCAATGGACAATGACGATGCCAAACAAAGGGAAGAACAAAACAAAACAAAACCAAATAAATTCATCTCAAAAAATTTTTTTTTTGTCACATTCAAATCTGTGAAATCCCACAAAATCTTTGACAAGAACCATTGAATAACAAACGGGCTTTGTGTAATTAGTTTTTTTTAAAAAATAAACAATCTTTACGGGGTATTATTAATCGGGCAGTAAAAATAATGAAAGTGGCAGTAAATCTACAACAGTAAAAATAATGATTTTGCA
>JAQIVZ010000515.1:0-63145 GCA_034700945.1 Arrhopalites spinosus
TTCTTAAAGTAGCCTTAGTGAATTCGGCGGGAAGCCGCCATTTGGGCGGGTTTGTCCGTCTTTTGAAAACTGACCATTCTAATGGACCTCTCAGATGCCGAGTTTCAGAATTTTCTATAAGGTCGTTTTCTATCACCGAATTTTTGAAGTTGGTCAGTTTACACACTCCTGGCGGGCGCGCTTGTGACTAACTTTTCGAAATAATCCAGGAGGACATGTATTTTGACCTGCCCTAGAAGACGAATTAATTATTTACAGTAATTCTCAAGTTTGACAAAAAAAATTTTTTTGATTTTTGGCCAAAAACGTGCTGCTTAATCGGTGGGGTCCTTTAAAAAAACTTAAATTAAAATAACTGTACCATTATTAGAATATTTGGGGTACAAAGTAGTTTGAATGACAACAGGACGATCAATATGGATTTTCTTGGATGATTTTTCGGAGGGGCTGGTATAGAACCGACTGGAGCCATCCAGATAGTCGTCCATGGTATGAATATCAGACTCTAATTCCGGTTCTGGACTCTCCACTAAACGAATTTGCTCTTGCTCTTCACTCTCACTCTTTGTCACTGAGAGTGACCTGAAAAAATGTTTAATAAAAGAATCCACAAAACTCTCACACAAAAATTGTTCAAATCAACTCGACAAACAAACTCCCGAGCCACTCAATAGTTAATTTCCACTAAATGTCAACTTACAACTTGGACTCTCATATAGTACACAACACCTCGAATCCCTCTCTCTCTGTACAGTGTAGAAGCATTGGGGTATAAGTTGAAAAGTTTGTTTTTTTGTTAATAACAATCCACTTATTATAGAGGTAAAACAAATGAACGAACGATCGTTCGTTCATTCATTTTTCCTTGTAAAAAACCTGCGCGCGCAGAAATTTACATGTGGATTCTATGAACGAACGTATCGTCCGTTCATTTGTTTTACCTCTGTATTATGTATTTGATTATGTATTTCATTTATTACACTTCTCCTCCACAAAACACCTCACTTGGGTGCCCAAATGCCTGACTTTGACATTCAATAAATATGGATGAGATATATAAAAAAAATCATGGTCAGGATAGAGTACAAGGTAATTCATAAATCATGGGGCATTAGCCTGCCTCACTATTTAAAAAAAGACAAGACAACAGCATTTTACGGTTAATTACTATAGGTCAAGAATTATTCCCTATTTTTTAAAAACGAAAAATATCATTTTTATTAAAATTTATTACCACTGACTCTCCTTTTTGTAAGAACAATTGACAATGTACAAAAGGAGTAGAGAAGTATGTAATGTTGAATGTATGAAAAAGTGTATTATAATATAAAATTAAATTGTATATTCTTTATGTTGTAAACTCCTGTCTAAATGGATAAGGAAATGTACATAAAGAGTGGAAGGTTAATTCTCCTTTCCTCTCCGACTAAACTTTTAAACTAAGCAATTAAACAAATAGCTACACAAAAAAAACAACTTCCCTACTCAGTTTTGTTTGTCATGAAACAATATTTAAAATTTTCATCATGAAAAACTTCCTCTCTAGTTACACCTTCCTTGAGTCTCTGTCTCTCTCTCTCTTGAAATCTTATCTTTTTTTCTATGGAACGGTGGTACTGGTAGACGTCTCAAAATACTCCCCACGTTCTCAAAACAAAAGATATTCGTCTAAGAATGTCAGGGGGGAATTGGGAAATATAATATGACCAATTTTTTACTTACAATCCCCAACTTTTATTTTTCATGATTGTTTACGACTTGGAGAGTTGAGAGGACACAATAAAAAAAAGTTGTCCATGAAAGGTATTTAACTAGTTACACGGAAGCGATTCTAATAGAGTTTGATAGATATTAAATAGGTACGATGTACCCGGTACATGTATGCAATATTGGGAGTTAAAATGATGAATAGACTTGTGGTTACAAAATGTAAACTTGGGAACATGTTCAATTTTTTTCATCTGTTGAGAGTAGTCAACTAAATTGAGAATATAAAGGGTCTCTGATATAATAAATAAAAATGGATTTTAAGGAAGTCAGTGAGTTTGTAGAGTGTGGAGAGCTCAACTGAATTTTAAAAGTGGTTTAAATTAAGTATGGAGAGGGTACAAATGTACCTACTTTTAATAATTTCCATAGACTAATCTCTCTCTCCAACATAGTTTTATGACCTTTGACTATCAAAACTTGGAGTCTCTCTAAATTTGTCGTGTGTGAGCATGGCCAGGTAGAGAGAATTAAAAAGGGGGGTTTAATCTCAATGTCATTCTTATGAAAGTCAATTGAAGCAGAATTAACTGTGTTCTCTCGTGGTTCTAACGAGGATGTCAAGTGGGTAAAAATAAAATCGCGACAGTTAAAAAATCTCTCTCCCTCATTGTCGGCATCCCATTGCACTCTGAACTAGTAAACAAGGTGATAATGAATTTAGTTATCAAAGTCATTTGATTAAAAAATGTATTTGTATGGAGTATGGAGGATGGGTTCTACCACACCTTCCCTCATTTGCATAACTGATATGAACTTGCAACAAAATTATAAAACTCGTCTTTTGTATTACTCAAATGGGAATTTCACCTCCATAAAATACATTATTACAATTATCCCAGCTGTCACACCATTTAATTTTATGTCAAAAAATTCCACCAAGTTACTTGCCTCCATGTAGATATACAATTCTTCCTCATATCAAATTATTATTTACTCAAATCATTACATGAACTTGAATTAAAATATGAATCCCTTTTGATCAGAATAATCCTTTTTTTCTTTGTGTAAATTTTAGTCATTTCATACGACAAGGTTCATGTGCAGGACCTCTCCAATGACTGTACCTTGTACTTGGATATTATCAGCATTTAAATTTAAAAAATAATTATTGTTAGTTATAAATAGTTATTGTGATATTGTAAAATTGACAAATTAAAAAGGTATTATAATGTTGATTCAGCGCAAAATAATGGTGGAATTTTTTTTGTATGTACTTGGAGGATGACATGTAAATAAAATTATAATCTTCACCATTTTTAATAATTGTTTATGTATTGTGTAATAACCAAGATTATTTCAACACAAATTCATCAAAATATGATGAAGGAATAGATACTTTTATACATTAGAACGTCATAAGTTAAAATGACGCATGAAAATATGTGCCATAGTTTTAGTGTAACAAAAATTAAATTCTAACCGTTTATTTTTGTGCCCATTGCCTAATTATCTGCACTACAACCGTTGTAGTACAACGGAGAAGGAATCTCCCTGCTTGCTGCCTTTGATTTAATTTTTGCTGACGATTTAGAATTTTATACATTTTAATACGGATATTTACAAATTAATATAAGATTTTCGATTAATTTTGGAAACTTTAGACAGCTAATGCAATGGCAAAGATCTTTGTCGTAGACAGAATGCATGATTATCTCAAAATGACAGTAGACAATGAACACAACCACAAATTAAGATTAGCTTTGTGTGTGTTCGGGAAGGAAGAACCATTTTGGATGTATGGAGGTCTCATTGAGACTAGTCTTATTTTTAAACACGTTATTAAAGTGTCGTAATAAGTAATAATATTAACATTTTAGTTAAAGTATCAAAACTTGTATTATTGAAATGATTGTGGGAATTTTATTTTGTACAAGTTTAGTAAATAAATAATAATAAGTTTGTCAATCTAGATTATTTTGGTCTGCATCAGATACAGTGAGGAACATTCAAATTAGTAGGAAAAATACTAATAGCAAATAAAGTTGAAATTCTTTCTTTTTTATGAAAGAATAGTGGACAGAGAGTTCATGTACAAATATGGGTAACAATATTAAAAACATATACTGACGCATGTCAACCTTGTTATGTAATAGGTCTAATCATATAAATTATAATGATGAGAAAAACCATTTTTGATTATGTTTATATTGGCCTCAATATAGGCACTTTTATGACTGTAGAGAAAATGATTCTTTTCATATATTGACAGCACGAACTCTGCTATAAAAAACTGTTTTGATTTCTTTTGTAATGTAAAGAACTTAAGTCTGAACCAAAGCTAACGGTTCTTGTGCCTTCATTCATGTAAACAAAAAAGCTTACGTTTCGCCTTAAGCATGAATACATGCTATTATACTGTACCTCCTTACAATATCAAGTAATTTGCAGTTGAATCTAGTTAGAAAGTACAAAACAAAAAAATGAAAGTATTTTTTTTACGCAAAAAATAAATGATAAGAAAAAAACTGAATTGGAAGTAGAGCAATGTCCTCTACGTATTATTCTACTCTTAAATATATTTAATACTGTTTTGACGTCAGCTGATCACTTCATTCAAATTGATTATCTCCTAACTTATAATTAAGTCATAACTTAATGTTTTTGCATAAGATTCTATAATTAATCTCAATTTGATAAAAATAACGCATGTCACTCTTACAATCTACATCTCTATGACGGGGATAAAACTATTTTTGTTACTATATTTAGTCAAATAGCAATTAAAATTGTCCATGATCTCATCCTGTTATTCCAATATTTAATTCATGAGAGTAAAAATAAACTCTTTTAAGAAAAGCAATAGAAGTTTGTGGAATTTGAACAACATGCACATGATATATTAGTATGTTTTCTTGTCATTTAAATTAAAAGTCAATTGGGTTGCTATTTATGATGTCGAGATAAATGTCCCATTGCAAGACGTCAGCATGAGTTCATCCAAGTAGTTCTTACCAGTTTAAACCATCACAATATAATCAGCTGGATAAATATCATCCTACTAAAAGTTGTCAATGTACAGTCAACCACGATATCATCGTGTAAAGAATGAGAGGGAGAGGAGGAGGAGGAGGAGGGGGGGATTTGATTAAACATTATCTTCTACCTTTAACCATTAGCTACCTCAGAACATGTCAATACCATAATTTTTACTAAAAGACATTTTGGATTCTCTTGACCTGAGTAGCCCATGAAGAAAGATAATTACTGACTCTGACTCTGAATTAAAAATATGCCTGTATAATGATCTAAGATGAGAGTAAAACATTTGAGGGTCCCTTGACATTTAAAAAATAATTTTTTAGAAAAAATTACAAGCATAAAATCAAAAATGAGTTTGTAATAAATTCCTAACTTCACGTAAAGCTGTGTAGTGTGTACCAATATCTAAATGTGAATGTTTTATCACGAGTTTAAATTTTTAGCTTGAGTAATGAAAAGTAACTCATGTCTGACAAAAATGAGTACGAGACAGACTACAAGACGTTGTTTATATTAATAAAAAGTATATTTTGTATCGTAAGAGATATAGTAAAGATTTTGATTATACGTTGGGCAATGCAAGAGAGTTGCATTAGGGAGGTTTGTTACAATGCAACATGTTGGTGAGAAGCACATGTTCTCATTATCTACTTTATGTAATTGTACAATAATAATTGCTTCCCTTTATTTATTTAGAAAGTTCCTCACTCTCTTTAATAAATGTGTATCATAACATTTTAGACTGAGCAGCTACGCTTTTGTGGTTTTGAGTCAGGTGAGAATAATACAAAAAAATTAAAATGTCTTGGAATGGAGATTTAACTCTTAGTCTGATGTTATTCAATTGATCATTCAAGCATTGAGAGAGAGAGAGAGAGAGAGAGAGAGAGAAGGAAATGAACATACATGTTCATCTTTTACATGTAAAAGATTTCTTTGGTTTCGCTACATTTTATATTATTAGAATTTCTAAAAATAAATTTAAAAAAGCTTGAATAAAATTCGTTAAGTTACCTGTCTCGAAGATATTTGTTACAGCTCATCTTAATTGAATTATTGAATTGACTATGGCACAAGAGGTTCTGAGAATTGTTTTCCGTGACAGCAGGTACACAAAAGTCACTTTAGAATGAAAACTCTGTCTATTTTTGGGGATCTTGAGACAACCCTCAATGAAGGCACAACCCAAAATAAAATGGTTAATTTTAATTGACGTCAAAACATTAATGATGAATCTATTTTAAGAGTACTGGTCACAAAATTATGTACACTTTTGTCTTTGTTTCTTGGTGTGCACGAGGGTGCATTTATAAATTCATAATTTTTATTTTTTTTGAGACTCGTAAAATTAAAATTAGAACAACAAAAGTGACAAAAGATGGACGGATGACGGCAAAGGAATAACTTGTCAAAGGGAACCTTCTCGCCTTGCTAAAATCCACAATGGAAGACTTTTTTTTCTTTGAGACTTGATTAGAAATTGAAATGAGTTTGAGAATATAAATATTGGAATACTAATAATACATGGACAATAAATTATTAGTACCTAAGAATATAAAATGTTTTGTCCAAGGAATAGGAATCTCTTGGGTCTATGGACATGGTAACCTCAAGCACGAGGATAAATAAATCAATTCTCTTATTGAATCCATGAGGAGGAAGAAATTACAAGTGAGTAATTTTGTAGATGACCAATTATTTTATTTTCCCTTTTTCCCTTGTCGCCGTCATCTTGAAATTTGATGATGACGTTCATGTCGGCAATCTCTTGGATTTGTCCCAATGTACTGTATGGGACGTGAAATGAAGCACACACATAATAAATTAATATTGGTTGTAATCAAGAAAAAAAAATTATTCAATGATACTCACTTACTAGTGAGCTACAAAAATAAGACCAACAGAATACTGGTCAAATGGTTAGATAGCAACTAAAAACTGTTATACTCTATTTTGCTCAAAGGAGTGTGATTCAAGAAAAATTGTATACAATTCTTTAACATTACATTATATCTTGATGAGAGGCATGTATATTACAAGGGGGAAACATTTTTGCTTGCAATAGTTAACTTACCACGTCCACCCTCACTGCGTTATTTCTCTATGTGGCTATTATTTAGTCTACATAATCTTGAAAATTAAAAAGTCTGTGTGTGTGTGTCTCTCTGCCTGCAAAGAGGTCACGCTGTAGTTATTTCAACAATTTTATTATAGGCTAATGTTCGTTTCTTTTCATTGTCAATTTTGTGCATTATAAGGAAGTACTGTCATACCCATTAAAAAGTTGTCAAAAGTTATATAACCACAATTTTAATGTTGTTGCACCAAGATAAACAAACATTCTGAGTCACTATTATTTATTTATTAAATTTATTGTTATCCTTAAGTATTTGATTAGAAATCCCCCTCACAAATATTCTGATTAACTGGTCTGAACTTGAAACGTTGTCAAACAATAAGATGTCTTCAATTAATCTTGACTTGATATGATCAACTTTTGACCTTTTAAAGAAGGTCATATGTGACAGACTTTGAGTCTAATAATAATTGTGTTTTTGGTGTAAGGATAGACTTGTAAATTGACACTTTTTAATCAAAGGCACTGGATATGGAGGGTACAACAGCTACAACAAATAGTACGTGTCATAGTTGATTACATATCACATAAGAGTAAAACAAAATAAATGAAATTATTCCCGTCTACAATCGCCCTGTTTAGCTTCCAAGTCTAACGGAAACTCTAAAACCCGGGGAGTATATATAATTGACCTCCAAATTAAAGGCAAAAATAGCATCTTTGTTTTTTTCAGTGTCAAACATCACATGCTCTTAGTTCAATGACACAAATTTCTCTTTCATGGACCCTGTCCCAAATAAATTATTCATAGAAATGGGTGAATTATGACCAAATTAACTGTCCTCACAATGAGACGCTCGCATGGCCAAATTCTCAATCAATAAAATCAATCTAATCGTAGATTTAATTAAATAATTAAAAAATAACATTGAAGAACGATCAAATCTATGTCACGCGCATTTTTGGACCTTTTTGAACTAACATGTGATTTTTTTTTCGAGAATCTTGAGTCAAGATTTTTATAAATATTTTTTAAAGTTAATCATAAATAAGCGAATTTTTTGGAGAGAAATGAGTAGTAATAATCGTTCTGTTGTTTTTCACAATTCAATTAAAGCTGTATTAGATTCTTGGTCAGCTTTAAAGGTTATTTTAATAGAATTTGTTGAGGGTACCATTTGTTGCGGTATTAATATTATGTTTTTTTTAAATTGTCCCAGATTGCATTGCAAAATGCAGAGCGTCCAGTAAATCAGACGGAATTTGCAGTATGGTTAGTGGCGGCTGTAGAGGATTATTTTTATCAGAATGGTGAGCAAAATTTGGAGAGCATTTCTCTCGCTATTTATTGACCATTAAAATACGAAATTCATATTATGAATCCTTGTAAATTTCATTTTTTAATTAGATGATTTGATGGCTGATGAAGTAGCGGATTTCCTGGATGATATTATAGATACAGAACTTGATACAGAAATTATGGATGGATCTCTATCAGAAATAAGCAACAAGTTGTGCACATATTTTAGAATGTGTTTAGCTAATAAAGAATCTGAATTAACACAACTTATTCAACAATTGCCAGTAGGAAATTCTACAGCAGCACAAGTTCAAAATGCTCCAGACAGCGATTCCGATTAACACTAAAACTGACAGTATTATTACAGGTACTGTCACTATATTTATAAAATTATTGCTTCAAGATTTAAATAATCTTTCTCCTTTGATTGTCAAATATTTTTTTAAAAAAATCTGTAATAACAAAGTTTGATTGGATGAGTCCTCTGTGATATCTTCTTCTATACTTAATTGAACCGTGAATTCTAACTGACATTTTTTGTTTTGAATAATAACGTTCATGGGTATACAAAAAATCGACCCTTAGGTTTAAGATTTTTTTTTTCGAAAAAAACATTTAGTGGAAATGTAGGTAAATCCCAGGAAGTGAAACTTTTCCCTTAGAATATATTTCTGTAATGTCTTTTCTCAATCAATCGAATTGAATGAAATTCAGGAACTCTTTTGGGAACATTGTAGGAAGAAAACTGTATATTTTTTCCGAACAGAAAGTAAGGTCGATTAGTTTAATCAAATGCAGTATGGAAAGTAGTTTTTTATTCAGAAAAATATTATAAAAAATTGCTGAACACATAAATACTTTTTTTAAATATAAAATGCAAAGTAATTTCGGATTTACGACGAAACATGCGAATTTTTCAAGTGGATTTTCTTATGATTCTGCAGATTACTCGGGTCAAAAAATTTTCGGTTACAAATGTCACAACAGAAGGGCTGCACTCCTGTAATAGAAAAGAAATTGAATGAAATGAGTCCAAAAATTATTTATTTTTTTTTGCAGAAAAATGTATTACCATTATGTCTATTGTAATGAAGTTGAAGAGCGTGTCGTCGATTGAAAGCTTTACTACAGATAGTACATGTGAATCTTCGTTCGGATGAATGGGTTCTCTGATGGGTAACTAAATTTCCTTTTGTAGTAAATGACAATTCACAAAGTGGACACGGAAATGGTTTGACATTATCATGAACAAGTGCATGAGTTTTCAATTCAGAAAGTTTAGAAAATTTTTTGAGACAGCGAGGACACTCAAATACTTTAGATTTGCAACCTTTTGATTGATGACTAACTAATCTTGCTTTCAGTCGAAAAGAAATTCCACATTGGCCACATTGTAGCTTTGAATCAGTAAATTTTGAAGGCATATTATTTGTAGGGATTAAAAATTCATTACTTTTTTCAATCAAAATATTAGTATTCCTACAAATTTCAAAATGGGCATTAGCATTTGATTTGGTTGAGAATGACTTGGAACAATGCGAACAAGGGAATGGTTTTTCTTTGGTATGAATTCGTCGATGGGCCTTGAGTGCAGCTTCATTTGCAAATCCTTTGAGACAACTTTCACATTTAAAATTCAATTCATTATGATGACGTTTAAAATGATTCTCAAAAGTTCTTCTACTAGTAACAATGACCCCACATTCATCACATAAATAATATTTTCTAGCATTTTCTAACTGGTCACACGCAAGACAGTCCGTAGTGGTGTTCTCTGGACTCGTGTCAATTTCTTCCAACTCATTTTTAGAGTCAATTATTGCATTAATGACACTTTCTGGCACGAAGCTAGGGGACATTTCAGACTGTGATGCCTGCTGAAGGATTGTTGGAGAAAGTTGATCATGTTTCAGTTCCTCATTACTTAATTTTTTGGCAAAGTCGTTTTTATGTTTATTCTCATCAACTTCGAGGATTCCTTCTTGTGTGTCCATTCCTACAGTACTGGTCAGAGTTAATACAGGAGATTCTATTTGATGATTGTCAAATGCTACTATAGTTGACACTTGTGACAATTTTTCCTCAAAAGTTTCAGTTTGTGTGACTTTACAAGCAACAAGTTTTGAGATGTTGGGCGTTCTTGAAAGTCTTTCAACTGGACACTCTTCATCACCACAACAAATAGTATTTGGATGAAAATTTTTATTCATACTTCGATCATTGTCACTAGTACAAGGTAGTTGAGAAGGCTTGTTAATTTGGTGAGGACTACTATGAGGGTCAAGAAATTGTTTTAAAGCTGTAGTATGTATTCTTAATTGTTTCTCAAGAGAGTCAACAATGAAACATAATTTTCCACATTTTGTACAGAGATTGACTATTGTCTCTAAATTGAGACTACTACTAGTACTCTCACTAGTATTCTTGATTGATATAAAAGTACTAGGAGGAATATTTAAGAGATAGGCTAATCTACTAATTGTGATTTGTGGACTATGTTGTTTCTTTGGATGGAAATCTCGTACTTCATCCTCAATCCCACCAATTTCAATATCACCAGAGGATACACTCAAATCTAAATCTTCAGCTGTAATTTCATGATGAATATTTTCAATATTTACACCTAGCCAAGGTGAAGTACATTCTGTCAGGATTAGATTTTGACAAATGATACATTTTTGATTTTTTTCTTGTTCTTGACAAAGATTTAGACTTGCATTGACATTAGTGTTCTCATCATCTTCTACTTCTTCCTCGTCAATGTCCTCTACAATTACTTCATTTTGTGAGAGAAAACTTCCCGAGTCTGACGAATCATCAGAGCTTGAAGATATACAAATGGGCATCACACTATCGTCATCATCATCATCTATACAAGTTGTGTTAGTATCCAGACTATTATTATACCCTCCCTTATTATGTTGTTCATTATTCGAATTTGTCTCTGTTCTTTTATAACAAATATTGTCATTGGTTGGACAATTATTAGTACTGCTAGTAGGGTTGTTGTTGGGGAATGAGAATGAACAGCTTGTACCACAATTAGTCACTTGACTTGTACTTTCTGTGGTAAAACTATGACCATTGGTTGACAAAACTGTAGAGGATGAGGTACTATAGTAGTCATTTGAAGTGGTTGTTTGTTGTGGATAGGGATTGTAGGGATAGGGTGCAAAATCATTTGAATTTGAATTACAATTTCCCCATGGAATGTCATGTCGAATGTCTGGAATGGGTGAAAATCCAGGCATTGGAGGAGCTACTTGACCATAAAATATTGGTGGATGGTACACAGAGTGTCTCGAAAGGGATGATCTGTAATATTTATCATTGGTTGGTAAATCCAAGACAGCACAAGACAAACAGTAACTCTTTAAATCACAAGCTTCTAATGGTAGTGGGGTCAAACATGGATTATTATTTGATAGTAATTCATTGTAAGTATTCACTCCTCCAGTTGTATTGTTTGAGGATAATGTCACGGTGGATGGTACTGAAGTTGAGCTGGTACTCTTGTTGTTGTACATATTATTTGTATTAAGTCTCGTTTCATAACAAAAATCTTCTGTTGACGTGCTAGAAGAATCAAAGGGATTTTGATGATGATGGTCATAATGACCTCGACTGGAATTTTGAGAAGAATGTTGTTGTTGTTGAACATGATCATTAAATACTGTCTGGTTCAAGTGTTGATGATTAGCTGGCGGAGGGGTGGATTGGACTTGTTGTTGCAATAATTGCAATTGACAATCTGGACAATTTGATGTGTCCTCTTCAATCTTATTAGAATTCATTTTTCTAAAAAAATGCAACATTATTTCAAAATCAAATCTTCTATAATGTCATTAGTTTTAATCTCTAACAAAAATTTTCTTCTTACCCAACGTCAATGTTGACTCATGGCTTGTAGAAAAATGTGACGGTATGAAATTCATGGAAATCTTTGGATGAAATCATTTTTGGGAGATTTGTTTACAAATTTCATCTCTCACAGATTTGAAATTCTAAGTAGCGCTTTCACATCCTTGCTTTGATTGGAGAAAACTAAGATTTTTTTATACAAAGGACTGATGACAATCCTTGTACCTTGATTCCTCTAGTACCTATATATTTTTTGCACAATTTATTGTAGAGTTACTCACAATAATTCCTTCCACTTTGTAAAATCAATTGATTGTAATCTGGTTAACTTTTAACGACGGAGAATGACAATAATGGTCGCTGGGCTCCATTTCATTTTTTTGTGCATCCTTCACATTGGGAATCGATAGAAAATGACATGCATAGTTATTAAAATTCCATAAACTGTTCAAGGGTGAAATAAAGTAGGTAGTTGTGTATAATATCTGTAAAAGGACGACTAGAGAGAAAAATCTCTGTAAAAAATAATACCTCCAGCTGTATGTTACATAGTTGAGAGGAAGAAAAATGTGCATGGAACAAGGCCACGTTTATTATGATTATCTCTGTGGACTTATATATAAATAAGATGATTATAAGCGTAGTAGACAACATGTTGATACATTAAAATGGATTTTATCATTATAAATAATAATAGTATATAGCTGTCAGTCTCCGCTTGAATTAAACTTTGAACTTGAGACTCTGGATTATACCTTCCGTCGTCTTTCCATGAATAACAATAATCGACATGAGAATGTACATCCTTTAATACTACCCATTAAATGTTCATTTATATATACTACATAGGTTAAAAGTCATGGCACTCATCTCATAAATAACATTGCAAAATTCAATGTCTTTCATCAGCCACATGATTCACTCGTGGTTGTAAAAATAAATAAATTCATTCAATAATCCTTCCACTAGTTTACTATGTACATAATGTACATAGTATACATATTATACAATGTTTGTGAGGCAAAATAATTAAGTAATACTATTTACCCTGAAAGTTTTAGACTAAAACTTCAAATCCGGTTTCCCCATCCTAAGGTGACTTTGTTATATTATAAGGAAATTTAAATGGTAAAAAATATACCCTCTCTTCGCAATCTTTTTAATTATTGTTAAACACATTATGTTTTTTTTTGAAATTAATGAGGAGAAAATGGTTGACATAAAATAATCACAAAAACTCCCAATATTGGCCCGGACTAATCTGGATTACCTCCCAACATTGGCCCAGACTCATTTGATTATCCTTTCTCAAATTCTTTCAACTAAATTCATCAAGTCTCACTATTTATTATAATATTTTATTTATTATAAACTTATACTATTAGTATAAGTTTAGTTTTAAGTGTTCGTGGGGGAAGAACTATCTTGGCTGTATAGAGATCTCATTGAGATCAGTCCCATTTTTAACACGTTAATAAAGTTTAATAATAATAAAAAGAAAGTAAACTCAGGAAAAAATATATTTTATTTAGATTGGATATGAAAATATTTTCTCGTTGACATGATGACAATCATCTTGTCCTGAACAAAAAGTCAACTTGAATTTCTCCAAAATTGTTCCGTGTCACTGCTCACTCTGTACAATTTTAAAGAAATTTGTAGAAAGTGATTTTCATCTCGAGGAAAAAAAGAGAAAAATTTCACGGTCAATCACAAGAATAAATTAGAAAATTTGCTTTCACTCTCACCGTCAAGGTAGGTATAATAAAATTATACGGTGTTTTAAAAAATTAGTTTCAAAAAAATTGAATATTTGTTTTTGAAAATTGTAATTGTTTGACACAAAATAATATTGTGGGGTTCATTAAGTACAACATAATAAATAGTATTAAATGAAGTATTAATAGGGAGTCTGAGACTAGTAAATTATTTACTAGTTTAGATATACAAAAGATGAAGGAATTATGATTGTTGTTGTTCCGTTTTCCCTCAGAGATTATAAAATGTGAGGACGACAAGTGGTGAAGAAAAGCATGCGGAAGATGATGACGGATGAGAAAAATTGAACTTTCAACTTGATGTATTATATAATAAAATAATTATAAAGTATGTTCTGGTTAGCGGATGTAACTTTTTGTCAGAGTCATGAAATAGAATTTTCCTACTCAGGCTTTCTTGTTAAGTGGAATGGAGCATAAGATAGGAGCATGATTATTAAATAGTGATCCTTTGATTCAATATCGACATTGATGAGAGAGAGTTTATCAATCACTAGCCTCTGAAATTGCCACTTGTCTGATAGTGATAATCCACAACTGGTGTGTTTATTCTTGGGCTGCTTGATATCCCCCCCCCATCTTTTTTCTTCCACTAGACCATAGCGTGTAAATACACTCACATAAGGGCTATGACTAAACTGACGTCTATGAACTTGAGCTTCTACATATGAAAAAATAATTATGGAAAACTACGACATTTACTACTTATTGTACATAAATTTACTCTACAATGAGTTTTATGAAATACTTGACATGACAATGAATCACAAGGGAAAAAACGTCACTTGGTGTGACAAAAATTAGTATGTACAGATAGAAGGTGCACAATATTTATGTACTATGTAGGTAAATAGTTGGTTTGTATTGACGTTTTATTTGGTATCTCCATAAACATTACATGTAAAAACAATTTTTAGGTACACATTTTACATAAATGTACAATATTTATAAGTAATATTTAATTACATATTAGTTAACGATTTATTCAAATATTCAACAAGTTTATATTTTGTTTAAACAATTAATAATTAACATTATGTATTTATTTGAACAACATGAGTAACATGGCATGTTATTAATTATACTACATTTAATTAAAATAAACATATCTATTCTTCTTATACATCACTCTTTTTGATTAGCGTATAGTCATTTTGTTGATTTGTTGTTATATTTAATTAGTAATGAGTCATTACTAAATGACGAAGAAACAAAATATAATGAGGAGGAGGGGGGATATATTGTGTGCTATGTACAATGTATAGAAAATAATGATGATGAGTTTAAGTGGGATTTCGTTTGCGAGTCACTGGCTAATTCATGCCGGTTCGGACGCAACTACCATCCACAGGAAGACTGGATTGATTTTCGGAGGCTGCATCAATCTCGGCATCTTTTGCAAATTTTAGCCCCATTTGCAGACCGATTGAGAATGCTTCCACTCTTGAGTCAATGATATGTCCATCCTTGGTTAATCCTTAGATTATACAATTAAAAAAGATTTGAATTATCATCAACATTCAACAATAACATCATATCAATCTAATATATTGAGATCATGACCATGTCAGATCCATGTGAACTACACGTTTTTCTAAAAATATGATCACACATTTATTCAGAATATTTTTCACTCTCCTTGTCATTTACTACTACAACCAAGGTAAAATGTCAATGATTTCATGCAAGAAAAATAAATGAGGAAACTACACACAATAAATGTGTACAGTGTACTTTAGGAGACATAATAAAACTTGTTTTCTAGCTATTTTTATTTTAAAATATTTTTTAAAAAAGTTACTACATACGAGGCTACTATCTTAAACTGTGTGTACTACGAAAACATTAAAATTAATCCAGAATAATGTTATCAACACTCTCACGTGGTTGATTCACCACGAGGAAAATGTATGCCATTTTTAAGAAAACATATTTTTTAACTATATTATTATGTACTACGCAAACTATAGTTAAAACATTACACAGAGAGAGAGAAAGATGTGGAAACTTACTATTGAGACGCTCATGCAATTCGCTGATTGGAATCATGACCAAATCGATAAATTCTCCTTCACTGGGTTGTGGATGGCAAATGTTATTTTCTATCGCATCTCCATTTATCTGCCAATCAGAAAATGATATATTTCAACTTTATTTTATTCAAGAATTGCTCATTCATTCAAGTAAATATGATTATCTCTATTTCATATAGCTCAATACGTTTTTTTATCTTCCCCTGTGGAAAATATCTGGTTTCAATAATAGACTTAAATAATTGGTTAAACGTTTGTATTATTATTTAATACTTCATGTACATACTTTGGAGCAATGACTCTTTAAGATGACAATAATAAAAATATGGGGGGTTTGAGACTACAATTACATTACGTTTCTCAGTTCACGTGGAATAAAAAACAAGATTGTGCAATAATAAAGAGAAGATGATGATCAAAGAGTGTCCACTGCATGACCGATTGACGATCAAGTTGCACAATTTTAATGCGTATATATGTAATCTACACAAAGTTACCTAAAGCCAAGACGTGTATCGAATGTCAAAATGGTTTCATATAATCTCTTTACTACTTACTACTATGAGTACGTAGTAGTTGTAGTACACAAAAAGAATATTTGCTGACAAGAGACGTTCTACTTGTATTCATTCATTTAAATTGTTGACTTAACTCAGACGAATGGAATATACCTTAAGTACTTTTTCTATAAAAAAAAGCTTGTTGTAAACAACAATAAATTATTTTTGAATGTAAATAAGTTTTTTTTGTTGTTTTTCTATTATTCTTCTTGTTGTTGTTGTTCTATCCCAACCCCTGAAAATGACAGAGAGAGAGAGAGAGAGAGAGAAGAATAAGAATGTGGATTTACCTTGACGGTAGCAAATCGGACAATAGAAGATGAGGTTGTGGGGTCGGTAGCGAGTCTGAAATTCAAATCATAATTAATTTTACCATTTTTAAACCTTATGTAAGTAAGCAGTTTGTGCCGAATTATACCTGCGGGCAAATGCGACTTTTTCATATCGATTTATTATATCTTTTATGTTAGTCCTATACCTTGAGCTGCAATGAGTGACTTCACCTTCCCATCCTGTTTCCTCCTTGAGCTCTCGAATGACTGCCTCTTCACTAGTTTCACTAGACTCCAAAAGCCCTATGAATACAATTTAAATGCTGTGAGGACCATCTACTTTGTATATAAATTATTCAGACGACGACTACGACAATGATTTTCATCTCAGATGCAACGGAACTCTTGAGTCGTCGTAAAAAACTGGATTTCACTAACATGCTCTTGTCAAAGTTCACTTTTTGTTTTAAAAAACTGACTTTCAGAGTGCAATTAAATGGAGGCGGAGGATGTACATTGTTTAATATTCAGAGATGAAGAAAAGTGAGGGGAATAACTGTAGATGACATGATGTAGGACATTTGTGGAGAAGAAAAGTGGATTTTTTATGTAGAAAAGTGAAGAAATTTAACTGACCTGCTGGGAATTCAATAGTGTAGCCATTGATTGCTGGACGGTATTGTCGTACCAACACAAGGACATCATAATGCAAAAGTCTTCGATAAATTGCAATGGCAGCTAATAATCAAAATAAACTTTTGTATGTTTGACAGTGCTGAGTATTCATATTTTAAAACGCGTGATAAATGTTTAGTCAGTGACTAATAGTCACTAATTGGAAGTAGCTAACAACAATTTATCGTTCTGTCTCTTAATTTATTACATAATAAACTTACCAACAGCGTCAGTTTTGTCCGGTCCATGAGCTTGATCCATACGAACCACTGATTCCCATGATCTGGAAATATAAAATAATTTTTATTTATCAGTAAGTTGGAATTTAAACTTGTGTGTCAAGAAATTTGGTCAAATTAGGAATAGTTTGTCTAGAATTACCTTTCTTGTCCATTAGGGTCCAGGTACTTTACTTTAGACAGTCTCAACCAATTTCCTTCATGCATGAGTTCATCACTAACAAATTTTAGCAATTAAAACTGATATTAACGAACCCGTGGTATTATATATAAATAAATGTACTCACCTTAGGTAAACACACTGAACATGATAACCATTGGAATTATTATTTTTTTGACTCATGTTGTCCAAGTGTAACTGTAATTGATTTACTAAAAAGAGAGTGGCCCACTGGATAGTTGAATAGAGATAAATGAGTTGTGTCGGATAGAGAACGCAAGGAAGAACTGAACGAACTGACTGATGATGAGTATAGGAAGACGAAATAATTGCAGAGAGAGAGAGAGATGACCATGGGGGGAACCTGTTTAGTTGAGACGTGGACAAGTGCTGCATATATATACAGCTGTCTCAGTTAACTTGGTATTGTATAGTTTCTTATATCAGTTTATAATCTTGTGTGTACATGTACAAACAACTCGGGATGAGATAGAAGAGTTGGAGTTAATGCGTATAAATACTTAATATTGTACATATTAGTATAATATGAGATTATCTTTACGTACACTCAGAGCATGCACAGACCATTTAATACTCATCTAAAGCTATGCTTACGTAATAGCATATACATCATGAGTATTTTATGTACAGAGAGACTTTTAAAAAAAATGTTGTTGCTAGTCATCAGTTGACAGCAAAGCTTTAACTTTTAACTAGTATCTACATAGTAGAGGAAAAAAAGAAACAACGTTTGAAATTAAATATTTTTTCTATGTACTTGAGACAACTACACTACAACTACTTGTAGGAAAGATGTTCCTATATAAACTTCTATCTCTATTTGTTAGAAGATGACCCTCCTGTATAATTTAATGATGGAACTGTTCAACCCCACAAAGCTATTTCTATAACACTTGAGGAAAACTTTGTGAAAATCACAAAACAGATTCATTCAAAGGGTCATTTGCTATAATATCCTGACAAAAAGATGCCACCGTATGTGACAATATTTTACAATAAGAAAGATGTTTTGTGTATCCACATGTAATTAAAGTTCAACTAGTTACTAGTACTACTTTTTTAAAGATCTAATATTTGTGTATGTAACTTACATTATGTAACTTATACACAGCAAGATGCACTGAAAATCAATATTGTACTATTTACAAGTTGCTAATCCTTTAGTTGACGTTTCTACAGTCCTTTGAGCATTGACTGGTTTGTCATGTCATTATGTACATTATGCACTGACCAGTGAGATACTTTAATTACAATTTATTAATGAACTTCCCCCCTCCCCCTCTCGTTCGTGTTGTAGGTGGTCTCGATTTGAAAGCCGCTTCCCGCAATAATTTTGGAGTGTTGGATTTGCAGATTGCCGACTTTTATTAGAATTTTTCTAATAACATTATTATTTATAAAAGTTAATTAAATATGGAATCGTTATTTAGAATACCGTTTACATTTCTAACAGTTCCAAACTTAAAGCTTCGTCGTCCACAATGGCTTCACCAGCCATCAGCAATGGTCGTCTTTGCTTTTGCATTATTTTCCTACTTTCTAGTGACAGCAGGTACAGTTGAAATCATACACTTTGTATTTTACTATTTACCTACAATAAATGGATTCAATAATGTCATGTGTTTGTCCCCTTGTTTACAGGTGTAATTTACGACATTATTGTGGAGCCACCCGGTGTTGGTAGTACCGTGGACGAACGTGGTGTCTCTAGACCGGTAAATAAATAAATATTACAATTCCCACAGACTTTGTTATTTTTTTAATACTCGTAATGACACTAATAATTTCAAATTACATGAATGTTTAGGTTGCCTTTATGCCATACCGAGTCAATGGACAGTATATTCTTGAAGGCTTAGCGTCAAGTTTTTTGTTTACGTAAGGGAATCAACTCTTTCAAATTAATCAAAAGACAAAAAATGGTATTCATGTCAATTTGGTATTTTTTTTAATTTTTAGCATTGGAGGTTTGGGCTTCATAATTCTATACAGAACTCATGATTCTGGTACTAGTACGTACAAGTCACATAGCAGCCTTGGCTACTACATGATGACTTCTGTTGGATTCATTTGTGTCCTGGTAAATTACTCTTTCTAAACTCAATAGTTATATTCATTTTAAACATGAGCAAGCTAATTTAATTCAACCTTTTCTTTTAGGTCTCCGTCCTTACTACACATATTTTTATGAAAATGAAGCTTCCGTAAGTTATTCATATGAATATTTTTATGTATAATGTCAAAGTATACTTATGTGAATGACTGTCATGATACAAATTTAATTTATTACAGAGGGTACTATCTTCATCCTTAAAACTCAAAAGCAGTAGGCATTTTGGACTATTCATCAAGAAAAATCATTCCTTGTTAATTACTTAATTTACTGTTACGATTGAAGATTGATTGAACATTTTGTGAATTTGCAAAAAAGCTTGTATTATTACTAATAATTATTATTCCTTACTATTTATGCTTCAAGTCAAAACCCTAAATATATGTATCCAGGAAATAAACAATCATATTTATCATATTTTCTTTTGTTCATCTTTCTCCCAATACATGTGCTGACTAAAATTGGATAGTTATTTTCAGAGCATAAGCATTTGCCAATTTGGCAAGATTCGTAGTATTCAAAGGCTTAGATCTGCCAATTCAAAGGCGGAGTTTGCCATAGAATTGTTTTCAAAGCAACGCGGTGAGAATTTCCTAGAAACTATAAGATTTTTGTCAATTTTCTTCTTTGCCGGGTCTGTCATTTCCGGGCAGTACCCTTACATAATTGACATTCAATTGTCGAGTCTAACTTTCCATCAAGATTTATTTTGTTCAAGTGTCCTGGTTTATTTAATCACTCATTACAAATAGATAATTACTCACAATGGCCGATGTTGGAACCGTGGTCACTACCGGTGGAGGAGATGGTCATATTTCTGCCGAACTAGAATTGAACTCATCCGTCTCGGTCATCAGACGGCCTTTTGACCCAGTGGCCCATGAGCTGGACTCAACATTTCGTCTGACAAAATATGCCGATTTAAAAGGATGAGGATGTAAAATCCCCCAAGATGTTCTTTTGAAACTCTTGGAGGGATTGAATGACGAGAAGGAATCCACTCAAGATGACCAATTTACAAATAACATGGGTCTACCTCGAATGGGTAAAATTTATTAATTTACATTTAAAGTATACTTTGTTTTCCCTGGGTGACAGTGTTTCAAAGCCTCTTACATTGAATACAATTTTATTTTTCAAGGAATTGGGATGGATGCGTCTGTAACACCATTAAGACATGCTGGTCTCTGTTTAGTACAAACAACTGATTTCTTTTATCCTTTGGTGGATGACCCGTACATGCAAGGTATTTTCAATTTATATTGCACTTGTGTTGTTTACATACAACATGTACCACTGGAGGACATTTAAATATTTCTCAACTTTATAGGAAAAATTGCATGTGCCAATGTGTTGAGTGACTTGTATGCGATGGGTGTGATAGAGTGTGATGACATGTTGATGCTTGTGACCGTGTCAAGCAAGCTAACTGACAAAGAACGTGATGTTGTCATGCCTCTTCTCCTGAGAGGATTCAAGGTACAGTACAAATAGTATAATTCTATTAATATTTTTATTGTTACAATGAAATGTTTGTTTTCATTAGGATGCTGCTATTGAAGCGGGTACCGTCGTCACAGGAGGACAAACTGTAATTAACCCATGGCTTACGATTGGAGGAGTTGCTACTGCAGTGTGTCAGCCACAGGAAATTATTTTGTAAGTTGTCATACATTCTGTCGCTGTTTAATTTGAATTGCATTTATTTAATGGTGAAATTTGTTCATTAATTCGTCTATATATCTAGACCTGAGAGTGCTGTTCCTGGTGATGTTTTAGTTTTAACCAAACCTTTGGGAACTCAAATATCTGTAAATGCCCATCAGGTAATAAATACACAAAATATATATTTTAGCAGTATATACTGCTTTTGAAAAATATAGATTATATAGTCAAAAGGGTTAAAATTACCAAGTAGTTATCAAGTTGACAATTATATGTGATGACAACTTTTAAAGCTATTCAATTTCTGAGCTACAATATATACGCTATTCTGATATTTTGTTGACTTTTATTAAGTATGCACAACTGATAAGCTATTTACTGTAATTTTCATTATGATATTTTAATTAATATAATCTTTTTTGTAAAATTTTCAATAGTGGATAGATATGCCGGAGCGATGGAATAGAATTAAATTGGTCGTCACTGAGGATGATGTACGAAAAGCATACAATCGGTCAATGGACTCCATGGCACGTCTTAATAAAAATGGTATGAGAAAAGTAATTATGAATTAACTGATGAAAAAATTAATTCCTATGACTTTATTTTTCACCCCAGCGGCTCGTCTAATGCACAAATATAATGCTCATGGTGCTACCGATGTAACTGGGTTTGGACTCCTCGGACATGCCCAAAATCTTGCTAGAAATCAAAAGAATGAAGTCGCTTTTGTCATTCATAATTTACCCATCATAGCAAAAATGGGTGAGTCTTTAGCACTGTTTTTACAACTACTAATTAGTGCTATTGGGAATTGTATGTACTTAGCGTACTCTGGGATTGATTATAAATCAATAATATTATCAAGAAAGGAAAAAAATTTGATTTAATTGAGAATTATAAACAAAATTTTAGCGGCTATTGCCAAAGCATGTGGTAATATGTTCCAACTTTTGCAAGGGTTTTCTGCCGAAACATCAGGTTTGTGGAGCGACTGATAAATACACAATAATTTCAATGAATACATAAGCATATCTTTATGTTGCTGAAACATTTATGCATAATGTACACAAGTATTAATTTTTAGGAGGATTACTCATTTGTTTACCAAGAGAACAAGCGGCAGCTTACTGTAAAGATATTGAAAAGCAAGAAGGATATCAGGCTTGGATAATTGGAATCGTTGAGAAGGGAGATCGAACGGCAAGAATTATTGACAAACCTAGAATAATAGAAGTTCCAGCGAAGGAACGAGAAGGCGAACTTTGGTAATTTAAACATGGACCGGTGTCGAGGGGTAAAAAACTATAAAAGTGCTGTAGAATTAATGACTGTGTTGGGGTAAAAAGACTAGCGTCTTGCTCAACTCATGATGATAATGTGTTCTATTTGCGCTAATGTAGTTTTGTCTCTGTCATCTCCCCTCACTATTAAATGCTAAATTTTTGTGCTGATATTTTTGTCTATTTCTTCTTATTTTTTTGTGTTTTTTCATTGTTATTTTATTACTAATAGTTATTTTATTAGTATCAAATCTATTATATGGGTCAATATTTTAATAGGTTAAGTAATTCCGAGTAAATTGTAACGTACATTGTACACGTATAAGATGTCACGCTTACAAGTAGTATTGTCACAATAATCAAAAAATGAACATATTTTTTGACACAAGTCATGGGATTTGAAAAACCAAGATTTATTAATCTCATATTATTTTTGAGAATATATATTTTAAAGAGTATTGGGGGAAGTATTATAATCATCACATGTATTATAACAACACTCACAAATGTGTATAAATGTACTTTATTGAGTACTTAAATATAATATTATATGTACTTTATTTTAAATAGGTTTACAAATTATTTAACATAATGTACTACAATTGTATAAGACGAGAATTATTTTCTTGTCACTTTTGAGTTGCACTTTGATTGTTGGTCAAAAGACATTTTTATATGGTGGCTTTCATTTTTGATAAAAGTTTTATACCAAATATTCCTTCATGGAAATCTTTTCAAGTAATTATGCAAAGATGAGGGCGAATAGTTTTTGCCTTTGATCAAAAGATATGCTAGATAAAATATGCACCTATAGGATATATAGGCATATATATCGTTAATAAGTTGATATTTAAATACAGTCAATGTTTGTTATATTCCAGCAAATTTAAATAAAAATTTAAATATCTATCAATTCTCTTAATTTTAAGCCTGGTTTATTATCAAGAAAACTAATTTTACTGAATTGTCCAGCAGAATAGAAGTCCAGCCAAAGTTTCGCTGCGAAACGGTTCAATTTTCCTAACAACACAGTAACCTTGAACCTGATTAATTTCAATTAGAGTCAATTTACATACTGGCGTTGTCCTTGCATACTATAAAAACTATCACTCTGCATACAATCAATATTAGCAGATACTCTACATATCAAAGTATCTGCCACTGGTCCTAAATATTTCAGGATTTTAGGCCTAAAAGATCGATTTTACGGACACAATTGAGTATTTTTTTGTCCCTTAGATTTACTTGAGGAAAGGGGGAACTATTTTTTTTAAATATTACAAAAATTTTGTTTCAAAATTTTTGTTAAAGTTTTTCTTGTGTAGACTTAAACTTGTAGTTCTTGTTTTTGGCATTTTTATTTCATTTAACAGCCAGTACAAATTAGAATAGGAAAATATATATAATAGATGACAACTTGAGGTCAACTTAACAGATACGTTATCAAAAGATAACGTGTTTAAAGTTTAAACTTGAATTTAGAATCCTTCACAAGTACGAATGGCTTCAGTTATCGGTAGCTTAACTAACAGGAAATTACTGAACGTAAGTGTTATTTTATTTTGTAATTTGTTAATTAATTAACAATAAGTTGTGAAGCAAATTTTTGTGTAATTAAACTAACATTTTAAATATTAAAAACAGTTCACGCGAAGCATAGTTATGAAGTCCATTTCAGTCAGTCAGCTTCACAACAAAGCATTTATCAATGGGAATTGGGTGGAAGCCAAAACTGGAAATAATTTTTCAGTTTTTGATGTAAGTGACATACACATGTAAACTATCGGAGATTTCACAAGGTTATTATATTTTGTTTTTTCTCGACTTTGTTTTCAGCCGTCAACGGAAGAGCTGATCACCACAGTTCCTGATATGGATGAGCATGACACGGAAGTTGCAATCCAGGCAGCTTTCGATGCTCTGAAATCTTGGAGAGACACCACAGCAAGAGAAAAGTCAAAAAAGCTTCGAACTTGGTATAATCTAATGATTGAAAATCAACAACAGTTGGCTGAAATCATAACGAAAGAAAATGGCAAACCTTTAAAAGAATCTATTGGGGAGATTAATTATGCTGCTGACTATCTTGACTTTTATGCTGAAGAATCCAAGAGAATTCATGTAAGTTGAACTAAAATCAAATTATATTGTCCTCAAAAAGAATTACCAATAAATTCTGACACAAAAATTATTTTTATATTGTAGGGAGAAGTGTTACAAAGTCCAATCAAGTCCAAGAAAATGATACTAGTACGTCAGCCTATTGGTGTTGTTGGTATGCTTACACCTGTAAGTACCTTTTAAACTAATATTAAATTGTCATACCTATCTCTTAGTAAAGTCTGTAAAGTATCAATATTTTGTCTGTTGAAATATTAGTGGAACTTTCCAACTGCAATGATTGCCAGAAAAGTTGCTGGTACGAATAATAATAGATTAATGGCCAAAGTATATAATTGAATTATAATAATTCGTAAAACTTTCTTTTTTTGACGCCATCCTAAAAATTTGTCTTTATTAATTACAATTTCAGCTGCTCTAGCTTCGGGTTGTACTGTGGTAATGAAACCAGGTAGATAAAAAAATTAATCATTGCTAGTAAGGCTGGAAAAATGTACATATTGTGATGAATTGATAAGCAAAAAATATTTAAATAATAAACTCCTCGTGTAAATATTTTTCAGCTGAAGATACTCCATTGTCAACCCTTGAATTTGCAGCCTTAGGTGAGAAGGCTGGCATTCCTCCTGGTGTCATTAATGTTGTTACTTCCAGCAGAAAAAATGCCCCTGCAGTCGGTCAAA
Organism: Arrhopalites spinosus; assembly: GCA_034700945.1. Lineage (NCBI taxonomy): Eukaryota > Metazoa > Arthropoda > Collembola > Symphypleona > Arrhopalitidae > Arrhopalites > Arrhopalites spinosus. The sequence continues at coordinate 25,591 of JAQIVZ010000515.1, forward strand.
AACTATGTACAAGTCCTCAAGTTGCTGGAATATCATTTACGGGTACAATTCTAATGTTATTTTTTTTAGCAGAGTCGACAGTAATTATTACATACTTCTGTGTTCAACTATTAAATATAGAAAATATATTTAATATCGATATTTTTCTCTGAACGTATAGGATCGACAACAGTAGGCAAAATTCTTTACAAACAGTGTGCAGTAGGAGTCAAAAGGTCATTTTAATAACGTCTCTATGTATGCAGTTATAATGAAATTAATTTAACTATAAATTAACGTATATTTTAAATATTACAGAATTTCTTTAGAGTTGGGTGGTAATGCTCCCTTCATCGTATTTCCTTCAGCTGATATAGACAAGGCCGTTGCTGGATGCATTTCTGCAAAGTTTCGTAATAGTGGTCAGACATGTGTAGCTGTGAATCGAATTTTTGTTCATGAAAGCATTCAGGACCAGTTTATCGGGAAGCTCAAGAACGCCATGGCAGGACTTGTTGTAGGGAATGGATTTGACTCAAATACTAGTATTGGTCCACTCATTAATCTACCTCAGTTTTTAAAGGTACAGTCATGACTTGTGAGACTTATGTATAATAATTAGTCACATGGTTTAATTTCTTGCGTGTATTAATCAGGTGTCAGCCTTGGTAGAGGATGCAGTGTCAAAAGGTTAGTTTGCACTCGTTTTTAAAAGTCCAACAGAATATATAAAGCCTGTGTCAATCTTGAAATGTCCAAAGATAAATTTTTCAAATACAGGCCTCAAAGTAAAATGTAAATAATTTTTTACAATTTAGGTGCTACGGTTCATCTTGGCGGATCACCACATTCCTTTGGGAAACTCTATTATCAGCCCACGTTATTGTCTAATATAAACCCCGCAATGCAAATACACACAGAAGAAGTTTTTGGACCCGTCGCTACTGTAATGAGGTACGTGGAGCTCATTTCACGTCTTTTCTAGAAATCTTGTGGTCAAACTCATAGTGATGAGTAAGTACTAAAATGTATTCTATTTTTTATACACATACAGTTTTAAAACTGAAAGTGAGGTAATCGATAAGGCTAATGACACTCCGAGTGGTTTGGCTAGCTATTTCTACAGCCAAGATATTGCGCAAGTATGGCGTGTGTCAGAACAATTACAATATGGCATGGTATGTACTTATCATTAATTAAAGAATGAATGCAATTTCTTAAAATGCAGAGATTCATTAATTTCATGTATTTTTTCAAAAAATTAGGTCGGAATCAATGAAGGAATCATATCAGCAGCTGAAGCAGGTAATATTAAATATCCTACAACCAGCACATTATACAAAAACTATACACGATATTCATATGAAAATCATAACATATTTTGTTTTTTATTCATAGCGTTTGGAGGTGTCAAGGAATCCGGGATGGGAAGAGAAGGATCCAAACATGGCATTGATGACTACACTAATGTCAAATATTTATGCTTTGGCGACCTTGCATAGATAATTTCATTGAGGCAAGGACATTTATGTACGACTACCAATAGCATTCCAAATTCGTAGTGACTCAACACCAATGGCCTGTGAAAGGCATATTAGATAATCAAACCACGTTCCTGCGTGACAACACGGGTCATTTTTTGATCCACACATATATCATGTGACGTCGTCTAACGCAACCAAGTAAATTTGTCTTCCAAAAATGTCTTCCAGTGTTGTGACAATGTTTATATAAACACATGTTATAACTTTTTAATCCTTTGAGTATTACTCTTTTCAATAATGACATTATCTATTGAATTTAAAGTTAAAATTGGACAACTGTCTCTCTAATGTATACTAATAAATGTCATTCTCGATAAAGTTTAAAAAAATGTTCTAGGGTGCTTTTTGTGATTTTAATATCAGTTTTTTTTGATATTATACAATAAATATAAATGCGTTCTGCGTTCAGTTAAAATCCAATTTATAAAAATATTTTACCTGTAAGAGAATCTCAAAATTGTTAAAAATTGTAAATAGTTTAGATTATTAGAGTTCGTACATTCCATGAACTTTAAATAGTCAAAAATTTAATGACAGCAATTATTAAAAAATGTACAATAAATATTAAATAGTTTATCCCTGAAACAGAAACAAACGAAATAGTATTAATAAAGAAAGCACAATATGAAACCAAAATTATCTAAATGGTTCTCTCTTTCCTTCTTTCTCATTTTGGTTGAATCTAAGAACACAAAGAGCTAACTAAGGTTTGTTATACAAACTTTCATAAGCTACCCTTAATCCAACTTATGTACTGTACAATAGAATGAAGCTGCCGTGTAAGATAGTGAAGACTGTTTCATCCCAAAATGACTTGATGTATTTTGGTGTTGTAGTAAACAGCGGGTACTTGAGTTGGAAAAGTAGAGAGAAAAAGACCCAGAAATCAAAGGAAAGAATCATAGACAACATTTTCTATATTTATTACAAAAGATGGAATAATTCCAAAAAAAAAATTACTAGGAGGACTTATTATACGCTCTTTTCCTATCCAAGGCTGCGTCAGCTCAAGAGGAAAAGCTGATCAGAGGCTGAAAAATGATGATGTGGTTATTTTCAAGTAATGCAAAGCGTCTGTTGATACATAAGTACATATGTACACAGATTATATATTTATAAATAAAGACAATTACCAGTTCTCTCTATTTCTTTCAACGTAAAAGAATACAAAGTTTAGTTGAATGTCATGATATTCTGTAATTTATTGTAATTTGAGAATTTGTGTGTACAGATACAAACCATCATAAATTCCCAATTTTATCACAGTCATCCTCTTTCAACTCGTTGATATTTGTATGTACAGAAGGGAAATATTTTGTAACTTGTACGTGAATACAGACAGAATGTTTGTAAGATTGAATTTTAAACCAAATTTTTTAGTATAGTATTTTTCTTGTTTAAAATGACTAAGATATTTAGTAGCAGGAGCCCAGACTCACTTTTATGGGTTCAAGACTTGCAATCTCATGTTTTACGTTAATCTCTTCCTTTTTTCTTTATGTATTCAAGCACTTTTATCTACCTGGACATTTTATTTAAAATGAAGCAAAGCATAATCACTTGAATTTGATACCCTTAAAAATTGTACACAAAAAAGAAAAACCTGACCTGCACAATATTATGGAGAGAGAAAATGGTTTGAATATTACAATTTAGTATATAAATAAATTTTTACGGAACCGACTAAGGCTCAGTTGATGCTCATATAGTTTTTATATTTTGGTTTATGGTAATTTGGAATGAGTTTACTCTACAACACACTCCCCATCACTCATCGTCACTCTAATAGCTTCCAAAAACTGAGTGACTCTATTTATAGTCTTTGTCGTCTTAAACTATTTGTGTGTGTGTACATTGTACATGAAATGATTGTTTCTTCCACTGACATACTTCCCAACCGAAAACTTTAGAAGTGTAAAAAGAAAAAAGTAACTTTATACCCTTCATCATCTTCCAATTATTATTTTAAGTTTCTCTAAATTTCATAAAGTCTCTCTCGTTTAGTAAATAATAAGAAGGAGAATCATGTTTTTTTAAAAAATCATGGTGGTTCAAGTATCCGTACTTAAAATATTTATAAAACTTTAGTTTGTTAGTTTGTATTGTAAGGAGAAGAAGAGGATGCGGGTTGGAAGGAATTAGCAACGGTCCATGAACTTTCTCAATGAACCATGGGATTGTCATCTTTATGTTCTCTCCTAGTTGGTGTCCAATTAGAGAAAAGATATCTACATACACTAAATAGAACCCCCCTGTCACAAACCCAAGAGTCACACACACACTCTCATCTTAGTGACAAAGTACTGGCAACCGACAAAATAAATAAATACAAAGACACTCTCTCTCATTGACCTTCCTCCTTTGTCTTCTCATCATCCTCACCTATTAAATTTCATCCTCTGTCTCCGTCAACTAACTCACTCTCTGATTATAAAACAAAGGAGAAAATTAAACTAAACTATAACATGAAAATTAAGCAATGTCTACTAAATAAAGACAAGATTTATACTTTTATTCCTGCCAAAAAATGTACAAAATAAACCATCATTACCAGAGTCAACAAAATAAAAATAATTGAAAATAATTGACCATTTTATTACTCTACAATTTAATCTTCATTCAAATTCGGGTAGATTCATACCTGAGGCTACAAAAATTAGGGAGATTTGAGGAACGAAAAAGTTAAATAAAATGACAAGAGTCTTTTGATTGCAAGTTTATTCAACTTTTGATATGAAAATAAATTTGAAATTCTCATGGGTCTTTCTCCTTTCTCTGAGGATGGAGAGTGTGGCTTGGAGCCAAAGGGGGAACAAGTTGAGCATGAAGATGTGCTGTGTAGTTTTCTACATCTTGTCAATCTAAAGGTAGTACTGAATCATTTGTCTCAACTTATTTACGCCACCCACTCCACATACCCACTCCTCCCTTAATCTTAGTCTTCTTTTGTGCAGTTTCAACTATAAAAAATGACCCTATCCTCCTTGTGCCTACCTTCGTTCCATATCATCCAAAATTTATACCTGAAAACTGTTGATTGAATCATAAAAAGAATAGTCAACCCAAAAGACAATTTTATCGTTCTAAATCAAATCTGTAGTTTTTTAGTTGATGTACCTAAATTTTTACCTAAATTTGAAAACATGCATGTAATTTGGCAAGTTGAGCCAAAAAAGAAAGACTTTAAATTCAACCAAAAGTCTTGAAGATATTAAATAATTTGTCGAATCATAAAATTCGGCAGGGACTACAAAACACACTTTAAAAAATTAGTCAAAGTTAATGCATATAAATAAAGTAGTAGGTACATGTGAAGACATGACATATGAAAATGATGACGAATGTTTCGACCTTTTTATACTTGATTGTAATGTACACTATCTGTATACATACAGTAAGTATAACAACATATGGCTCATACCATATTATTTGCCATCTGGTTGTAAAAAAAGATAAAAAAAGATATTGCACAATTCTTGTTATAGTCATATAACATGTACGTAGTTTGTCATTGTAAAAAATGAGAACAGATTACAAGTGGGTTATCATTTCATTCAATTTTTTTGTTATCACCTTTAATTTATTTTTTATATGAAAGTATACCTATTTTTTATTTTTGTTTGTGATGCTAAAATTCATTGATGACATTTCAATTGATTTCCGTCCTCTTCTTGAACATTCTCACCATTTCCAAGAGTCAATTGATCAAACTTTTTCTCCAGTTCCGTTTTCTTGTATAAAATAAATAAAACTTTAGCAATTATCTTTTATATGTACAAAGACTGTGATTATAGTTAAGTGCTGTAAAGTAGTTTTTGAAAAGAATACTTTTTCCCAAATTGATTGAGATTCATAGGACATTTGACATGTTTGTAGATTGTACACATGGAACGAATATTCAAGTAGAATTTAATTGGTTCAACAATCATTTTGTTTTACATTCAAATGGTGTTTGTTATTTAAAATGTGCACAAAGTTAAGTTTGAGGTGACATGTGTGACAAGCAAAATTAAATGCTGTAATTTTCTTTTTAAAAAATGAATCAGAGTGGTCAAGGTGGAAGGTTAAAAGATTTAATTCTTCTGGCCTCTCTCTTCCTCTTGGGAATTCTTTTCTTGTGTAATGTCGTCGTCAGTTTTGTACTCGGAATTCCTTTTCAAGGTAAAATGAATTTTTTTAAAAAAGAGAGAGTGCTTGCACTTAAAAAACTGACTGTAAAAGTATAGATCCAACAGAAGATGAAACTTTTGGAGATGAGACGACAGATGTACCGTGTGATAATGAAAATGACTACCAATACACTACTTTATGTGCCGTCCAGTTTTCTCCAAAGAAATGGGGATTTCTCATGCACATTTTCTCCTACCTTTCCATGGCTGGAGCATTAGTGTTTTGTAAGTACTTTAATAAAGTTTTTATAGTGTCAAAACGATGGTAATTTTATTTTTCTTGACTTGGGGACACACACACAGTGATTGCTAATGTATTTCGTGTGAGTCGAGACGGAAAAGTTTACTCTAGTCCAGCTGTCTTTTCTTTACCAACTTCCATCTGTGCCAATTTAACACTTGTCTTCTACCTCCCTTGGCTTTTCCTTTGGGATCAAGGACAATGGACTGGTAAGGTCAAAGTTGCTCACCCTCACATTGTCTTTTTTAGTTAAATCAATTAAAAAATTATTTTTTTTATAATTTTTAAGAATTTTGAATATTAAAGGTTTTTTTTTCACATTATTTCAGGAAGTGTAATTCTCCTCTTTTTGGCAACTCTCACAACTTGGGCCAGTCTCATCATTTTCTCCATCAAGTACCAACATATAGAATTTTTTTTCTTGAAAACAAAACAAAGATATTACAAATTCATTTCATTTTATTTTTTTCAAAAAAACAAACAAGTCAAGTCAGACGCTTCTGTTATATTGGTGTGTGTGGTGTTTTTAGAGATAGGCTCAAAAATAATCTCAAGTTGGTTCAATTTTCTTGTTCCATCACTTGTCAGGACTGTACTATTCAAGTCCTGTGAGAGATTTTGGCAAAGATGTTGTAATTCTCATCTGACTAGAGTCTCTCAATTCTTTCAAGTGTTAAATGTTAATAGGACACACTAAATGTACATCCCCCTCTCCCCTCCTTTCAGTTATTCATTTATTCATGAAAAACATGAGAGATTTTGTGTAATTGTATCCCAACATGTTTGACTGTGAGTAGAATCATTTTTTGTTTTAGTATTACAAACAACAAGATTTATATTTTGAGCATGTGGTCCTCTGTTTTGTCTCGGTTTTCGGTTTGTGTCTCTGCAGTGTCAGCGAATGTAGTGTAGCATAAAATTTGACGGGTCTTTTTTCTTGTCGACTCAATGTTTATCTATATTGTACCATGCTATATATCATTCAGTTTGTCACAAGAGTCAGCCTATCTTCATCACAACTCTCCCTTGGATCTTTGGATTTATCGTGTCCTCGTACAAAATGTCTTGGCCATTAATTCTACCTGGACCACTCTTCTTCTCGTCATCAACTTTTCTCTAGCCCTCGTCTACGACGCCAATCTAAAGGATCCTCTCGGCTCCGAGATTGTCATTGTCATCTTGACCTTCATCATTGCAATTTGGACTCCCCTCGAAATCATGATCTGCGACAAATTCTTTCGATACATGATCTCCCCTTTCATTGGTAAACAATTAATGGCTAGTGTAGATTTATTTTGAATTTTAATTGTACAATTAAATTTGTATAGTGATTCTATGGACGTTGGGGAGTATTTATGATCGACTCAAAGATGACTCGTGTCATGATGCCACAGTTAGAGTGTACACATTAGTCCTCATCATCATCTTGGCTGTCCTCCTAGTTCCCAGAATTCTCTTCACCGTCTACAGGCACTTAAGGAAACCCCTGGACAAGACTTCATGAGAATTCTTGTTTTATTTATTACTTTAAATGTCAAAGATTCACTTGCCATTTTGATAATTTAAAAATTACTTTGAAGTTATTTAGGTAAATGAACTTTGGAGTCAAGGTGGAAAAATAAGAATACAAATAAAACCCTCCAAACTGTTTTTTATACGACAAGATTTGTTAAAAAATGAAAAAACTTGTGGGACGTCGCCTCATTAATTTTAAATCAAATAATAATTTAGATTGTATAATTATATATATCAAAGAGGGAGAGAGATGTTTGCCATGAATTGGGAATATTTTACGGAGCACAAAAATGTCATATGAATTAAAGTACAGTCATGAGTATATCCCCCCACCTGCTCGTTCCGGTTGTGTCACGATAGTGCTGAGTCTGTAGAATTATATATTAATTAGTCCTCTACATACATAACCACCCTGTATATAAATTCAGTTAGTCAACCAAACCAGCCAAAGAGTTTCAAGGGAACTAAAACGTAGTTAAACTATAATAAACTCTCTCTCTCTTCAAATATCTGTAAAAAAAACTTTTTAGCAGTAAAGATGTGGATTACACGTACATAAGAGAGAAAGAGAGAGAGAAGGAGTATTAAAATTGGCAAACTATTGAAAAGTGCTCTAGTTGTAGGGAGATATTATAGAGAAAAATAGATAAAGATGAGAGCCCCAAGTTTATTTTTGCAAAAAAACATTAACATTTCACAGTCGACTAGAAAAGAGAGAGAGTCGGTCGGCACTCTTTTTTTGCATGAGAATTTTTGCTTGTATAATTTTTGTGCACATTTATCTGTATTTTGGAGGTAGTGTGCATCAATACGATCAGTCTCAGTTCCACTATAAATGTCTCTGAGAGGGGAGATGGAGGCTGTATTTTTGTGAGGAAGAGACCCAAGCTCTCATCTCATCTGCTCTTACACAAACATGTCTGCACAATCTACTATTTGTACTCAGAAATTTTAACATTAATGTGTCCAAAAATATCGCCATCATCTCTCTCCCTCCCCCGTCTTCTAACTATAGCAAACTTTGCAAAAAAAAGAAGGAGGAGATTCCATCAAAAAATACGCTCTACATCTTTCCACATCTCTCAGAGATGCAGAGAGAGCAGCGAACACAAAAAATGTGAAGACGCAACTTCCCCTTGTACTCCAATCTCCCAACACGGACAAAACCATGAGGGAGATGTTATCATCTCAAGGAGTGAAAAAAAATTGCATGGTTTTCTATAACACAACTTCTGTACCAATTTTTGCACACATGTATCTGTATAATAGTCTCTCTTATAGGAGTCGTAAGAGATGAAAAGTTTCATGGCTGGAATCTATTTTGAAGCTTGAAGGAAACGCAAGAGGAGAGAAGAGTTAAGTGCAAAACAAAGTAATATTAATTTATGTTATAACTATTTCATTATTACGCTTCTATTCCCTACATGTAAAATTCATTTTTAAAACTGTTTTTATTTTGCAAATGTTGCCGTAATTTTATATTTGTTCTATGCATTATTGTACACATGTTTCACTCAAGGGAAGTTTGGCAAAAATAATTTCTTGGATAAATTAACTAAAGTAGAATTACGCAACTTAGGTGGTACACGCACTTTGACATACAACAAATAGGTAAGCTTGTAGAGGGATGGTTATATATCGACCAGGCGGTTCTTCTTGTCGTTTCGAGTTATTGAAACAACTTGAGATGGTTTGAAGAGAATCAACTTTTTAATCACATGTGAATGGATTTGGCATCCCCAAAATCCCCCAAAATATAACCAAAAAGAATTTATTTTATTTGAAAGAGTCATTACACCAAATAATGAGTACCAAAGAATTTCTTGAGGGAATAAAAATTTACACAGTGAAGGAGAAAGTCTTTAGATTGGGATGGATTAAAAATATAGTAAATACTGAAGAGTCTAGTAGATGAAAAGTAGAGGACATTTGTCTCTGTATTTGATGCTGATCTGTGTAATGATGTACCACCACATGGGGTCTATTGACGTTTTCCCTCTCTCTCTCTTTATTGTTTTCAGCAAGAGATGCTAATTGTGACATTTTTTGATGGTTATCCAAAACAGATGGAACATGTAATCTCTCTTTTACCTCCACAGTCACTCTAAAAAACTCTTAGTGAGGGAACCGGGTAACATGTGGAGAATAACAAAACATGAAGAGAATCTCTTTATTTTGTCTACATGATGATCCATTACTCTCTATTTATTCATCCTTGTTATATATTTACAATCATCTAATCATCCTAATGCCTCATCATTTATTCCCTATCACCTCCATGTCTTTTACACTTAAAAAAATTGGCTCTGTTTCATGCTAACAAAATAAATTGAAAATATCCCCCCCTCTCTTCCCAAGCATTGTCATCTTTAGTGAATATTCAGGGGAATATTTTCACTTTATATTTTTAATGAGACAAATATTATGCACTACCTCATGTGTGGCAAGTGACAATAACAAGAAAATTTTTGTCATGTTTTGAACTGCGTATATAGTAAAAGAAAGGACTGAAGTAATTCCTTGTGTCTGTAGCACATGTTGTTGGTGTGTGTCTTTTAATGGGACATGGACAGGAGATTCTTGCATGACTTTCCTCCCACAAAATTTATGAATAGAGAATTGTATACAGAGAATAGTTTAAGAATTTCTTCCAATGAATTCCACATCATGAAATACAATCCCAATTCTCATGTCTACATTACAAATAATGTACTAAACGGAGGGTGAAATGTCAACAAATAAATTGATTATTACTCCCCACAAATGCTCACAACTTTCTCTTGCTCTAAAATTCATAAGATAATTTGTGTTGCAAACTTTCTCCATGGAACAAGTTTTGTAAATGTCTCATCTGTCGTCATCATGGGATGCCTCATTTATGAGGTAAGGAGAGGGTTGGGAAATGAGAAGAAATGGTAGGAAATTTGTAAAAAATGAGTTGGAGGAATGAGAAAAGATTCGCTAGCGTTTAGTAACCAAATGGCTACAAGTTGTTTTGAGCGATTACCTCCTCCCAAGCCGGACTCTTTTTAGTGCCTATGGGATGGCAAGTATTTGGTGGGGATAGATGCAAGAAGTGTAGGTGTACCATGGATATATTTTTTGGTAAAATGTGTGTGAGCTCAGAATCGACATGAGAAGGATGTTTTGAAGATCGCGAGGCGGGGATCGGACGGATGGAATGTATGGTGAATGGAGAAAAAAAGAGTTCTCTATAGATAGAAAAGACCTAATAATTTTTACAACTCTATATAACTATCCATTAGCCTATTACTATTTTTTTGGAGAGAGGGTAAAGTTATAGAGTATGTAAAATAAGAGAATTTAGATAAATATGACACTCGTTACTCTTCCATCTAATTCTACTCAAATCCACCAGCCACTCTCTCAGTCGTCCTTAACGTGTCCCATCCTACATTTTACCTTAAAATTCCTCTCTTTCTCTCTCTCTTCTGTTTTCTGGACACACCAAAAAAAGAGAGTCCAAGTCATTTCCTTCTTCTTCCCCTCCATTTTTCTTTTGTTTCCTTTTTTTTATTTGTTTGTTATCTTGTGCCTCTGTTGAGTCTGTCCGTCTCAAACGTTTAACTTTATCTGTAATTTATTAAAGTAAACAAAAGAATAAACTTTTTTTGTAATTGTGAAAATTTTGAATTTTGAATTATTTATTTTTTTCAATTGTGGGAATTCAGGTGGACGGACAGTTTTTGGATTTGGAATTTTGAGAGTTTTTTTAAGTAAAAGAGATTTTTGATTGAAAGGGGAGATTCAAGATGGGTGACATCAATCGTGAAGCCTCTTCCCTTTTCGTCAACTATCTCATATTACTCGTTCTTCTTGCCATGCTTTGGCTACTCTACACTGGAGTAAGACTTTTACTTTTTTTCATTTTACATGCCCCCCCCCCCCCCATGTCGTCTCCACTGAGTTGCTAATGTTTTTGTAAATTCAAAAGGAAGGGTTAAACTAATGGAGTGTCTCCATCATTTTTTAAAATTATGACGACTAATCATCCATTTCAAATTTTTGTGTCAATTTCGTTCAAACTTTATTTAGTCAGAAAATAATTTGATTAGTGAAAATTACATGACATTTTTCTAAAACTTGTTACATATTAGTAGCTGTCACTTTCTAGGAGAAAGTATTAAAAAATTGTAATAATTAATTAAACAAATATTTTCAAACAACTACAGCATTCGAGGTCAAGTTTTTTATCTTCCAGTACAGAAACAGGATGAAAGTATTCTCAATTAATTTACTCTAGATAGTCACAATTAAATAAATGATATCAGTAACATTTTTGAAAAAATGTGTTTAGTTTAGTTAGAAATAATGTGTAATGCAAATTTCCTATTCAATGAGGAATTTAATTATGTCTATTGTAAATAATATTAAAATTATTGAGTACTTTCACAAACCCCCTTTACCTTGCAATTAGTCTGTAGATGCCATAATCATGGGGCAAAAAATGCTCAAAGAATGAGGATATTGAATTTTGTGTATTCTTTTTTACTTTCACAGTTGTAGAGAGTCAGCATAGGGGTGTGAAGAAGGAAGGGAATTCATGAGGACATGAATTAAGAAAAAGATGAAATCATTTTTTTACTCTACTTTATTCTTGTTGCTACACTTCTACTCAAATAATTTATTTCTGGCAAGTCTCTGATGATGACCTCCCCGCCCCTCGTTCCTGTAGAAAACGTAAACTAGATTTTTTGGCTTCAAGTCAGCCATCAAAATGAAGATAAAGACTTTTACCATTCTCTCTATTATTACTTACTTCATCTCCCTCATCTCTAATGACTATACCCATCCTTGTAAGTTTCTATTGTAATCTAGACAAATAAGTGTTTTTTTATTAACCAATTACTTGTCAACTCCCCTTCTATTATTCCTTTACTTGTTCAAAATTCTTCATCCACACTTTTTTAATTGGGACAAAGACAACATGAGAAACTTCTTCCCAAATTTTTTTATTTTACAAATGATTTGTACAAACATTTTAAGTCTGTGATTCAATTCAAGACAAATCTCTAAAAAAAATATCCACCATGTCAATTCCAATCCCTTGTCACATTTTTAGAATTGTTCCGAAGAGAGTTTTAATTGTGTTTGATGGTGAATGTAATTCCATTGAGGGTGATGAGAGGCGTCTTAACACATGGGATGAGTTTCATTTTCAACTGTACAAGACGAATGGGCAGATGACAAGGACAAAAGAAAGGAAGGGGAGTCATTTGACCTTCAGGTCAATTACTCACACATTCAACAAGGAAAATTTTCTCCGTTCATAAATTCGATATGCCTTTCAGAGACAAAGAGAAAGAGAGAGAGAGAGTTGTGGCAATTTATCCAATTATGAACGTTCCATTGAGATTATTATTTAGATAAAAAAAGTCATGTAGTAATTACAATAATGTCACTAAAAATGGTTTTTTATATAAAAGAAATGGAGTAGAATAGAGGAGTAGATATTGATATAAAATAAAGTGTACAAAAATTCATTTGAAAAAGTATAATATTAAATTGACAGGAGCATTCTAAGTGACTTTTGAGTTAAACTACAAACTGCAGAGGTTAAAAAATTCTAGGACCTTACTCTTCCATGAAAGAGAAGAGTCGTGTGACTTGACATGGAGAGAGAGAGAGATTTAAGTTAACACTAGAAAATTAATTTAGAATTGGGGCGTCAATTTGCATAATTTAATATATAATTTGGATGAGAGCTTGTTGTTGCGATGAGAGAGTAGAAAAAAAAGTTGGAAAGTTTAAAGATTCTACACAAGACATTAGTGGAGTCTAAATATACAATTTACATGAGATCTCCACATTTCCTTGCCTCCATGGGAGACAATTTTTTTCCCTCTTCAAAGTCTTTGTTACGAATCTCGCAAGACAACAAGATCACGTCAATACGACGACACCACCAACCACCACGTTGCATCACATAAACCATAGGGACGTCATTCGTTTTGGACAAAGCTAAAAAAATCTTTTCTCTACTTGGCTTCGTATCAATCACTCTCTACAGGCTCCCATCTTTTACTTTATTCAAACCAGAAAAACTTTTATACAAAATATTCTATATTCATTTTTACATACATAACAGTACAAATTTTGAAAATATTATGAGATTCAAGTCAAAAAAATTGTACGGAGTGAATTAAACCGACAAGCAATCAACCTGTAGGGAGACAGACAGAAAGATTATTTATATAAAAAACGAGGCTATATTTATCCGATTCCTTCACTTGTTAGAGTCATTTTAATTTTTTGGGGAGGGGAAAAAGAGGGGGAAGATATATACAAAATAATTTTAAATGTCCTATATCCATGTAATTATGTTCCATATAGTCAAGGTACATTAGACTGTTCCTTTTTTAAAAGTTTGGGCAAAAGAGAGTATAGTTGATGGAGTATAGAGAAATATTTATTATGTGTGTACTGCTCACAAGCACTAAGCAACACGGAGAAAAGAAGAAAGATGAGGAGTTTGCAAATTCTGTTTTTAGCTTAGCCTCTCTACATCCAAAAAATCTCATTCGGTGTAATCAGACGCATTATTCCCATCGACAAAGTCACATAGACAAAGAGTTTGTGGTTCATCGCATTTTTTTCACTAAAAAGTAAATTAAATCTTATTCTACTTTTAATAATACTTAAATCATACATTAATCATTTAATTTTCTTCCCGTGTACACTTCAGCTTTCTCTCTCTCTTTCTTTCTCTCAGGAAAAGGAAAAGTAATTTTAAAAAAATTAAAACAGTGTGTAGAATCTAATCAAAATCCTTGTTGAAAATGCAAAAGAGCTAGAGGAGTGCAATTTTGCTCTTTAAAATAGTCAAAATCTTTGTGCTCAAAAGTGAAATGTTCATCCCAACGTATAATCTTTTCTAAGCCTTAGACAAAGCTAGCAAAAATTTCCTCCTCCATCAAAAAAATTATGACAACTGTTTCAGCTCTAGATATGCATAGCCAGAGAGAGAGAGGGGAGTGACAGGGCCATGTCAAAACAAGCCATTTGTATTTCTTAAAAAGTCTCTTTGTAATCTCCGCATCTTTTTTTTGAAGCTTCAGATTCAACAAGTTTTTAAGCAATTTCTTAATATTAACTCATCTAGACAATAATTCGTCAATTTAAAATATTTTGATCAATTTACAGTAAGATTTTTGAGAAGTTGAGGGGGGGAAGATTTCATTAGAGAGACAAAATTTTGAGTGTATTTGTTCTTAAAAGAGAAGAAAAAGAAAGTTATTTATACTTTACCGAGACCCAAGATATTTTTTGCAGCTTTTAAGCTGTAAGGCCTCCACATAAAAATATTTAAATATATTCTGTAGCAAGCCGTGAGAGCAACCTACACCATTTTTTACAAGTCTAAACTATAACATGAACGGATTTTTAAGAACTTGGGGAACGTTTCCAAAGTATGTGACCAGTCTAGCCAAAGTTCCACAAAAAAAATATTTTACCTCAAACTATGTGTTTCCACGCCTCAAATTGTACATATGAATTTCCATATAATCCTTTTTTATATCCCTTCCCCCATGTATAAATTATTTTGCAACTCTCAATAATCGGTGACGTTCATGTTTCTAGTGAGAGTGACCGGAGAAAGCAAAGGCCAAATTTGTCCCGAGCTTTCTCTCCCTCTCTTATCTCCCTCTCGAATAAAATTTTGTTGAGTTTAGACGATTGAAGGTGTCAAAGAGCAGTTAGCACCACATTTGAGAATAATGTTCAAAAACTATTCCAAATTTCCCTTCCCCGCATTCATTCCATATAATTAAAATTCTAAATTTAACCTCGTAACAAATTAATGTATTACATGAGATGGGAATTCAAATAATTTGTATTTTTTGTTCCATTCATTTTTAGGCCTGACAATTAGACAGTGACAAAAAACTAAGCGGATCGACAAAAACACCCCATTTTATTTTATTGACTAGAAAATATGGAGACGAAAGGGAGCGAGACTTACAATTTAGTTGTGACTTATGGCATTCTTTTGTGAGTTTTCATTAAATTGTTACATGAACAAAAATAAAATGGAAAATAATTGAAAACTTAATAATTGAATCATTTTTAGGTTACTATTGGGTCTCCTTTGGCTCATGTACACTGGCTTCAACTAAACAAGGTAAAGACTAAAAAACATTATTTAATCATCTTGATTAGTAATTGTCCATTTTATAAAAACTAGGCAGAATTCATGAGAGTACTTGTAAAAAATGTGAATTAAATTATGAGAATTGTTGAAAAGACTCAAAAATTCAGAGAACTGAGAGATATGGTTTAAAAAAGATATGGGGAATAATTGTCATGGGATGATTGGGACTTCTTTTGGCATAAAGTACCAATCGTCTTGTCGGTCTATGCCAAGTTTCTCGCATTCTAAATTTAGTTGTTTATTGGATAGAATGTTGATGTAAAATACTGATTATTATTCCATGTCTCTCTCTCTCTCTCTCTCTCTCTCGTTTACAAAAAACCTGACTATTGTTATTGTACAGTCGTTAGAACGATGTATACTAAATAAAGAGAGATTTATATAAATGTAGACCGTTGTTAGTATAAAATATATGATGAAATGTTATAATTTATTTATCAACGGTTTACAAAAAACATGGCTATTGTTACATTCATTGAGGCGACAAAAATTTATTACCCTTCAACTCCAACTTTGTCACTACCAAAAATTCATTTGTAAATTTCTAGATTTATTTATCCCTACACCAAAATATTTCTTGCATGTACCTACTCACTCATCCAACTCGTCTCGTTCCTTCGACAAATTCTTTCTCTAAATTGTACCCCCATTTCCTTCTAGATTTTTTGTCACTAAAAAGTTTCTTTGTCATCATGTTTCTCTTTTTATAACTGTTGTAAAATGATATGAAAATTTAATTAATTTTTAGTTATGGGGAAGGAGAGGAGAGTCTTTACCAAATTTTTATACTCACCAAGTCCAACCTGAACACCAAAGAGAAAGGGGGAGAGAAGACGAAAATTTTTAATGTATCTCAAATGGACGCTGTAAAATTATGGATCCAACTTCCAACAACAAGGAGCCATTAATCTCAATTGCAACAAAAAAAGAGCAACAACAAAAATACAACTATCATTATTGTGTACCTAATACTTAATTAGTTGAGCCAGATGATGAAGGATTTTAATTGTATTATCTATATATTATTTTCTTCCGTTAGATTTGTGCTTTTATTTTATATTAGTTCCCTTCCACATTTCTTGATCCTTGTATTAGAAAAGTAGCCACTCAGAGTGATCCCCATTTTATTCATGTGTGTCAATGATGATAAATAATAATGAATTTTTACTAATCCAATGTTAACAGGTACTAGATAAATTGTGCTCAAAACAAAATGAAGAATTTGTAATATTATAATTTAGCTTCAATTAATTATTTTCTCTGGCTATCAAAAATATGTATTTTTCAAAACTTTTTTCTCGCTCACACTTGAGTGTAATAATCACACTGTAATACATTATGAAATTCTCATTATGAATCTTTTTAGTTTACTGCGTAACCATTTACCAGCAATGCTCTGTAATCATTAAAACAAATTATCATGATGATTTTCTTTACATAATGTTATACTCAAAATGACCTACTCCTCTTGTTTTCATCTTCTCTGATTTGCTTCATTCTGTCACATTCGAAATAACATTTTGAGAGTGGGTCTCGCCAACTAATAATTCTTTTTAACTTTGCTTCTCTTTACATGTGCCTCAAGCAAAAATACAAATCGGTCCTTTTAATGGTGAAATGATTATAAAAAAGGAAAGATAATTTCTACTAAATTGTAATCAAAATAATATACATATAAATAATAATAATATATTTTAGCCAAAAAGTCAATGACATATATTACAATATGATCATTATTTTATGTACCACTTAAGACAAATGACGGACAAATCTCATGCTCTTTAATTTCTATTTTATTTATGAGGGTGACAAAAAAAATGTGTGTAATTTTTCTGACTCTTGTAAAATCCATCCATTCTTTGTACTTATGCTACACTGACATCAATATATTTTAGAGTCAGCACTATTATTCACTGATATGAAAAAAATATTATAAGACGGCCAAGTTTCTCAACTCAAGACTTTTTTTTGGTCAAAGACATTTGATGACGTTCAAAAAATTATTATAATTACTCTGACATATGTACTTTATCACATTTTATGCTGGCATATATAGAATTAGAATTAAATTTATTGATGTGACAAAGATAATATGCAGACAATTGTATTGTGTATATATTACTTATATTTTGGGTCGTAGACTATTACAAGAATTTTAACATGGTATATTAAAATCAACAACAAAAAACCAACTATTCACTCCCATGTTACTTATAAATCATGTGATTTGCAATTCATGAATACTAGCATACTTAAAGTTTCGAGAGTAAGGAAGGAATCAAAGAGAAAGTTAAATGGACTTTCAGAATCATTTAACTAAATATTTTTATTTTTATTTCTTTATTTTTATTATTTCAACAATGTACTATTTCTCAGAATAGCTCTATCACTTTTTTGTATATTTTTTTACAATATTATAGGACTTTGTTTCGTCACTTTCACGTTACTTTTTTTTGGTGCAGACCATGCTACACCTAAACATGATATAGATAGGTACTTTTATAATATATTAATAATATTATAAGGGTTAATGTATTATTTGGATCATTTACTTATTTTTATTTCTATCAAGCTTGCATTATAGTAAATCAAGAGAGATTCATGACAATTTATTTTTTGACATCATACAACACCTGATCCACAGGTCAATATTTCCACAACTTGTAGAAAGAACAAAACACAAGACCAACTAATTTTTTTACAACGTTGTTGATTCTTTATAATGACAGAGTAGTAAGAACGTACACACTTAAACTAATGTAAAAAGTGGGAGGATGAACCCTGTACTTATCGTTAGAGCATCTAAACTAAATGCAAATGTATATATTACGACTATCCTCATCGTCGTCTAAAAGAGAGACAACATGTAGTTTCCAGTTATTTGTCTATGATTGTCTCATTAAAAAAGAGAGAAAAAAATTAAAACAAATGACTTTATAATCACTAGAATTTTTGTACAACTTATATTTCCTCTTCATGATGACTATGACATTATATGTACCTATGCACCAAATATAATTTAGGTAGATAAGTAATACATATAAACATAAATTAATTGCTCAATAGTTAATTGAAGAAAAAACGCATATCTTTTTAAGAATCTAGCAACAGCCTAAGTCGGTCTTTTTATATAGGATTATTTAACAAAAAAAAATTTACTGGAAGACCGATATAAGTAAAATTTAATTAATTCAAAAGCTCAATAGCATGCACTAAAAAACCTCCTTTTTTATTTTTGCTCTTGGCCACTTCGAGTAGACTTTGATATTTCAATAGAGATACATACTCCAGTCCAGAAAATAGAAATTGCCATGAAGATCATTTCAAATGTAATAAGAGAAAACCTGGTTGTTCTAAGTATGACTTCCAAAGGTTAGAAAACCGAGCCATTGTTGCTCCATCAATGATCCTGTGATCCGCTGACCAGCTAACGTTCATTATTTGCGCTCGTATCACATCACCCGACGAATTGAAACGTGGAAGAACCTGAACTTTACCCAATGCACCAATACAAACTTCTGGTGGTAGAATTACTGGTTTAGCATAAGTCCCTCCAATTGTTCCTGAGAATGAAAACGGTATTTATCAGTCAATCATAGAGTATGAAGCCAAAATCATTAAAAAAATGTATAAGATTAATTCATACCAATATTTGACAATGTAAAGGTTCCTCCAGACAAATCTGCAGGCTTCATAGAACCTTTGATGCCACATTCATGAAGACGATTTAATTCCGCGGCAATGTCCAGGATACTTAATTGTTGAACATTTTTAATGTTGGGTACGATTAATCCTAATTTTGTATCCATTGCGACTCCAATATTGTGAGAGCCCTTTAAATCATAAATTGAAGTCAGGGTTAACAAACACGTTCTTTTTTGTTGTATGTAATACATTTATGACACATACCTTATAAGTAATCTTCTCAGTAGAGACGTTGATAGTGGAATTTAAGACTGGAAACTGTGCTAAAGCAACAGAGGCTGCTTTAAGGAAAAATGGCATGTACGATAATTTAATTCCATACTGCTCGGCTACTTTCTGTAACGATCGTCGTAATTCAATCATCTCTGACAGCTCTACTTCATCACAATAACCAAAATGTGGGATTGCCTGTAAAATATTCCAAAAAAGTTATTGACATTATTTGTAATTATCTCAAGTGACTTTAAAATCACAATTTTCAAAGCTACAAGTAAGTACATTAGCTGCCGTCATAGTTTTGATCATAGCCTTTGTATATCCTTTTAGTGGTTCTTCTCTGTCAGGCAATGAGGTTAGCACAGGTAGTAGCCTTTTGACGGTTGAAGGGGCAGTGACGGGAGAATCTGGTACTGCGGAAATTGTTGAAGCGGGTCCCCGAGTTGATTGAACAGTCTGAGATTCTTTTTTAGAATTCACATGAGCTAAAATATCCTCTTTAAGTACACGTCCATCCTTCCCCGTCCCTCGAACGTCTTTAAGATCAACCTAAAATTTAACAATACCAGAGTTGAAATAATTTCACTAAAAACTTACTTGTCATACTACAAATTTAAGTGTACATATTTATGTAGAGCACATTATATTATTAATTTTGATTTGGTAAAATACTTTATATTCTGCTGCAATACGTCGAACTGCTGGAGCTGCCAAAACTTTACTATATGATGGTGCAGAAGGTTCTGGTAAATTAATTGCTTCTTCATTTGATCTGCCAACTTGAATGGCATCTGTTTCTTGCACTTCCTGATGCTGAAGATCTAAATTGATAATATGCACAGGTTTTACTTGTAATTGAACATAAGAAAATGCTCTTTATAGAATACAGGTAGTACATGTAATTTTAAAACTTACCTTCAGCATCAGAAGTTTCTCGTTCAATGTCAACCAAAGGTGCACCCACTTGAGCAATGGCGTCAACAACGTAATGGACCTGAAAAGAAATGACAACAAATATTAAAGTAAA
Organism: Arrhopalites spinosus; assembly: GCA_034700945.1. Classification (NCBI taxonomy): domain Eukaryota; kingdom Metazoa; phylum Arthropoda; class Collembola; order Symphypleona; family Arrhopalitidae; genus Arrhopalites; species Arrhopalites spinosus. The sequence continues at coordinate 46,160 of JAQIVZ010000515.1, forward strand.
ATTCATGTACCCAAAAACTACAGTTGAATCTTTAATTAATTATTGCATGTGAAATAATTGAGATCTCATACCTTTGTAATGATGCCATCGTATCGAGAGGTTATAGTGACGGATGCCTTGTCACTCTGGACTTCGCAAATTTGATCTATAAAATAATAAGATAAATAATATATTATGTACTGTAACTCCCTATATATTTTTGTAAACTATTTGAGAATCATTATGATCATAAATTATGATTTACTTACCAAATTGTGAAACTTTATCTCCAACATTTATAAACCTGAGAACACAAATAAAAGAATGAGTCCTTTTTGTTGAAATTCAACATTAAGACTTTTTGAATTAGAACTACTTCAGTACCATTCTTTTATCGTCACTTCTTTTATTCCTTCTCCAATGTCCGATAATTTAAATTGAACAATTTCTTTGCCAAGAGGAGAAGAATAGTGAATTTTTTGAACGACGACTGTTAGCAGAGGACATGTTCGAACTAAAGCTCTATGATGACTTTGTAATCCACTAAATGACTTGTAATTCTTTATCCTACCCCTTTGAACCTAAAAACAAACCCCAGACACAATAATTCCATTTAAAGTCTGTCAACAATACAATTAGTTTTAAAATAAACATTTGCCGCGTGATGAAAATATTTGTTTTTAACAATTTGGCCATTTAAATTAAATGAATTGTATGAAATAATTGATGAAATATTGAGGCATTACCTTTGAGAAAAGGCGAGGGGCAAGGGCTCTGACATGTGGTCCATTTGCAAATAAATCTAAACACTTGAACAAATTCGCCATTACCACCGAGAGGAATTCTTTGCTATTATAGCCTGGCAATTTTTTTCTGCAGCAAGGAATTCTGCACTAATTCTACTTTGAGGGAAAAACTCAAATAAACCCTTGACATTTTTATTACATGAATAAGTGTCCAAAGTCTGTCCACTCTTCGGATTTCTAGGCCTGGACCAATATTTCGGTGTATAAGACATGTGTTTGTTCCCAAAATTAAATTTGCAAACCCTTATGGAGAGTACGTACATACCCTTAATAATTTGTTACGGCAACATTCCATAATCATCCAATTTTTTCAGAACCAAAGTATGAGATGACCACTTTTCATGCCTTTCAGTGTCACTGAATCGGTGATCTTCTTTTCTGTATAAGTAAATGCTAAAAATACTCTAAGAAATCAAGGACCCTATTTCAAAGGACTCATTCTAATGTTTTTTTCAAAAAAAAACTGGCCCACTGCAAATACAAGGAAAAATGGCACTGAAAACTGCAGAAAAACTATTAAATGTCTACGAATACAGAAAATGATACCCTGCAAAACTTGAAAATTCAAAACATTTGAGATTATCATCGTTCTAAAACAATTAATTCAATTTTTTTATTGTGAGACTTGTTTTGTAAAAAGTAAACATTTTACAACTGTACATTGTAAAATTTTATGTTCATTTTTTCTCACATTTGTTTCTGAGAGGATATGAACAATAAATTATTTTTAAATAATAATTATTTTACATGAATTCCTCTCCCTCATGTATGCAGAAAATAAGTCTATACAAAATAATGATCATAAAATATACAGGTAATTCTATTCCAGTTGAGAATTTCAGTACTCAGACAGTCTATCATTTCAACCTTCGGAATTTGAAAAATTCATTTCAAATTTCAATCTTAGTATTGAGAAATATGAATGGAGTAACAAAGATTCAATATTAGTTTTTTGATTTAAGCCCAGAGACTACTAACTAGTCTCAAATGATAAAAATGCCACGTGCCATTAAATGCATCAGACTCAATAGTTAATTCACATTTGCATAGAAAGGTATGACGTCTAATAAATACGTCTAGAAATGGAAAATCACGGATGGAAAAAAATCATTCTGAATCTGATTAGGAAATTACAACCAGGAATGGAAAGTGTATATGCTCCGAATTCATAATTATTGTGTAAAACACCTACAATCAAGGATGACCATTTTGAAGGACTGTATAAAATTGGTTGGACATTCATACGTGCCGTTAGTCAGTGTCAGACATTAAATACAAGATTAACAAGAAATAAATTTTTGTTGATTCATCAGATTAAGAAATTTACTTTAAAACAGTCTCACTTCTTTATGAGATTTCAGCCTTGGCACTATCTTTCCCAAAAAACAAAACAAAAAAACTCAACAGTATGAAATGAAAAATTGCACACGTTGAGAAAGAATGGACATTACCACTATTCTAATAAAAATATGTACTTGCGTAGGTTCATACGTCATTATAATGATAATCCCCTACACCCTCTCATGAATACAAAAGCGTGCTCAAGAGTTGATACTACTTGATCCCCATAAGTATTTACTAAGTATACAAAATATTTAAAAATTCATAAACATGTATTAAATGTATGATTCAATGGAGCATTACTCCCATGGAATTCCCCAAAATATGTGTCCAGAACAAGTTCAATATGATGCAACTGTATCGACGTCAATTAACATTTCCATTTTGTGTCTGGAATTACCTACTTTACAATTTTTGTCATCATCATTCAATAATTCATTGACCCGTTGATTTTATCAATTCTCGTCAATTCTCTCTCCCATCAAATTAACTCTTTACTACCAAAGTGTGATTGTAACTTAGATACAATTATAATTATAACAATCTCCTTCAAACCGTGTCCAATCTTGCAACACAGGCTACTACAAAGTGTGCAACGTGTGTTTTAATAAATACTGTACATGTAACACTATGTGTTTGCACAGGTTATACATATAATATATGTAGCACAAAGTTACAGCCTTAACTTTTAACGGTCAGGGTGAACGTATCTTAATTTGAATTGTAATATCAGCCATTCTAGTTTCATTTTTTTATATAAATAAACTTGGAAAATTTGGTGAAGCAACAATTCATAACAATTATTTCTCTCCCTATTTCTCTAAACTTGTTTTTTTTAAATTTCTCTCCATTCAATTTTATTTTTGTACATAACACTCACATCCTCACATCCTAGTGGAGCCATTTTTTATCAAATATAATTGTTGCATTTTTTACACATGATTTGTAACACATCTCAACAATTTATAGATTTTTCATCCGGCGATGGAAAAGAAACAAGGCAATTTTTTAATCTTTTTTTGAGTTTTTGGAAATATTTCAACATCATTTGTATGTGTACACCAAGGGAGGGATAAAGTACATACAATGCATTTTTCAAATTGCCCGTCCACTAATTACTCTTCATATAATTGACATGAGGAGACAATAAAAATATACTTTTGACTGCAACTTTTTTAGTGAAAAAACGACAAGAAAATAAAAGTCGGCAGAGTGAAACAAAAGTTCTATGCACCTTTGAGAAATCATTATCTGTATTATTATGTACTTGCATATGGACTCTCCTCGTGGTGAGAATTATTGTGTGAATCTACATGCATCTTCTTAGACAATTTTTATAAATTCATCAAGGAACAATTTATGCATGTAGACGAGAGAGAGGCTTAATGAATTTTGTGTACTGGCGTCTTCCCTTAATTTATCTTTATATTGCAGAAATAACCAAAGGAAGGAAGGTGGAACGTCGCTTGGCTTATTAAAATTATTATATATTTTATATTATATATTGCAGGAAGTTCAAGTTGAGCTCTGCTCACTTCAGCGTGTAGAAAAGATGAGATTGTCTAGAGTTATGTAAGAAGAGAATCTTTGCTAAAAAGTCAAAAAAGAGTTTCTCTGTGCATGAAGAGAGAAGAGGCGAAGGATGTTAACTTTATTTTCACAACTTTTACGTTCCTTCACCCCACTCGTCAATTATAGTCATAAACGTTATTTATTATTTTGTTATGTCTTGTACGCTATGTGCACTCAAAAGGACTCAATCATAAAATAAAATAAATCTTGGAACGGGAAGAATCAATCTTCTTTATGATTCAAAATTTTCAAGTCTTAGCCACAATACTAATTTTTTAAACAAAAACTCGCTTTTTTTTACTTTGTCGTTCCGCTTCCATATTTCCTCAAATTTTTTTCTCAAAGAAGCTCTCAACAAAGTTGATTCATTAATTAATCATAAAAGAGTGTAGAGTCAAATCTATAAGACTCAAATTATCCAATGAAACTCACCATGAACGTCATCGTCAGGGAAGAAAAATTACAAGAAAAAAATTAAAAATGACGAGAGCATGTCACCCTCTTTACTCTGGACTTTTTCATCCTCTTGATTGGTGGGGAGACATTCCTCTGTGAATGAACTTTCTTCCTACAACAAAAAAAAGACATGGATTTGTCTGGAGTTGTAAAAAATGTCTCAAAAAAAAAATTTTACAAGTTCTATTGAGCTTGAACTACATGGGCATATTCTTATTGTTAAGGGTGACTGCACACGACGGACAAGGGAAATATTTGGGAGGGGGAAGACGACAATGTTGAGTTGACAAAGCTTGAACACTCATTATAATTCTAGAGATATTTTTGAACAGAGAACTATTCAACATCTATTGGAGGAAGACTGTATAGGAGCGGCACGTGAAAGGATTCTTGATGAATTTGCGCAGTTTCAAACTGACACATCTTCAGACTCATCAATTCTCTCTAATAGTAGAACATAAGAGAGAGGGACAGTGGAGGAGGGTGCAAGTCATCAGAATGGTCAATCATGGGAGAGACTCTTGTAATCCTCATGCACCCATTAATTGATACCTGAGTCCTCTACACAGGTAAAATATCAAGAATTTATTGTACACAGTACACACACGTCTCAAATCCTGTCTCCCTGTCATAAGTCCCATTAGAGATACTACAGTCGATGCATCCCATAGCAAGTGTGTCTACATCATGTGTCACAAAACATGTTGGATAATCTATTTATGTATTGTGATGAATGAAAGATTTTCCTTTTATTAGAATTTTCTCTCTTCCCCTCATTCCCTAAATGCACATGGTCAAAATGAATTTAACAAAGATAAAGAAAGAGAGAGAGAGATGAGATGAGAGATGCGTCAAGGAGGGAAATAAATTTGATTAATACGTCATAAACTATTTGTCTTCAAGGAAGAGAGGGAGAGGAAGCATAAAAATGAAGGAACAAGGATCAGGTTAATGGAACATTGGAAGAAATGACTATTGTTAGTGAATATTATACACTCAATTTAAAATTGACAAGTTAAAAATGGATAACATAATTATCCTCAGTGTTGGAAGATAAAGGAAACTGCATGGAGGAGAGATGGTTAGGACGATGCAACTTGCCACTAAAAAGGAGTCGAGAATTTGATTGTGAAAATAAATAGAGGACATATTAAGGTAGTAAGGTGGTTTGGTTATTAATGGTACAAATTTCGTTGTCGTTCATTACGCACTAACATTCATTGAGACTATGCCTCGCTGTCTACAGATATAAAGAGACACAAGTTAAACAGAAGGAGGAGGGGGGGGGGGGGAATATCATGTGGCGGCTGTGGCTAAGAAAGAAGAATGAGAGAAAACCCTTTCGTAATTGTCAAAGAGAGGATAGAGCGAATGACCTCATTGCCTACTTGCTGAGCAATCCAACGACCGGTCAAAGTATTGGCAAGGTGCTGTTTCTCTACAGTAGAGGCTGTAGAATGACCTAAAATCAAGCTTTTTCCTCAAGAGGTAGAATCATCGTCACAGTCCTCCTCTCATCCTAGACATACTCTCTATACCCAACATAATAATATTATATCAATGTACATCCTATCCTACACACACTCACTCTCTCTCTTTCCTATATCCATCCCCTTATATAAATCCTCTCACATTCTAACACACAAAATATGTAAGCTACCAAACCAAATACAACTACACACAAAATATGTTTCAATGCAAAATAAATTTACAAATCCTATTTTACTTGTCAAAAGAAAAAACTAAAGGAGTGCGTAGTAGTAGTTACAAATTTTACATAAATTATTTTTGTGGTTGGTTGGTGTTGATACGAAAAAAAGCATTTAACAGGGGGGACCACAATAGCATTTCAATGTACCAAGTTCACATAATTTTTATTTATAACTTGATAACCTCAGGAGAGAGAGAGAACGGACGACAAAAAAATTGTAATATTTAGAGCCTTTTTTTAAAGGATACACATGTCCTTTCCTTATTGTCATCATGCACTCACACACACGGTGAGTCTCTTTTTTTTTATAGATACAAAGCTTGGTTGAAGAACATGACTCAAAATAAGTCGTTATTTGACTTTTATTTTCTCCCATTATGCTATACCCCTTTTGTACATATGTAGACAACATATCTGTAAATGACATATTTACTAATAGAGCTCCTTTTCAGATTCTTTGAATATTTCACCACTACGCAAATTACCTTCTTTCAACGCTACTCGTCCATATGCATACGAAAAACTTTTTCCCCTCAAGGTTTTAAGCATACTGTACATAAAATAGAGTTCACATGAATTTGAGTCTTAAAAAAAGAGAGACTGAAAAAATATATAGGAATTTTGAGGCTGGAGATAGACGTACAGGTTGTAGATGGTTAACAAGTATGAAATGATAATATTATCATCTCTCTCTCTCTTTCTATGAAGAGAGAAGATGTCTTGTAGATCAACACAAGATTTCTTAAACCCCGTCCACCAAACATTTAACTACATGAAAATGTACCTATATGGATATGGAAAATTCAAAATATTCCTCCTATAGCTCCTACAAGACTTTATCCCTCTAACTTTCATGATAGTTAGCTAATAGAGATAAAAAAAAGAGTTGGAGTGTGTGTAGTGTATTTACAACATTGTACATTCCCATCCCCACCTACCTCCTCTCTCTCTCTCTTGACCAAACAATTGCGAATGTATGCAGCTTTGGAAGAGACTCCATTCCCCCAAACATATGATGAACGCAACAATGACTTGTATCTCTTCCACACGAGTACTCGTACACCTTCTTCTCATATGACTCAATGAATGAATACAAGCCATTTAACTACATGTAGACAAAAAAAACTGCCTTATGTAGTGTACCATAGGGGACTATAGTCTAAACTCCTTGAGGCTTTTATCAGATTTCCTAGGCTTTGCAATCAAAAAAATACTCACCCATTTCACTCAGTCAGTTCGTCATTTTACAACGTCTCACCTCTCTTGTGTGTCTTCTCTTGGACGTCGTCTAACATTGTGTATTTCTCACTCCCTCTCTCTCTTCCCCCCTAGTTTGCTTCCGTTCTGGAAAATATTTTGGTCTAAATATTTGTCATTGAGATTTTGGTGGTTGTGCACTTCATTGGTGAGGTTGGATATATTTCTAATTTTTGTATTGAGAGGACGAGGGAGAGGAATTTTTTAAAAAAAGTTTTCAACTAAAGAAGAAAAGGAATATGAATACGATGAATATTCTACAAAAGTCCCTCTAACAATTGTATACATATATATTATAATATACTCAGCCTGTTGTGTATATATTTTTAAGACGTTTGGGACAAGGATTATAAAGTTTGGGAAAGTTTTAGTCTTTACTTTGTGTGTATGTGTGTGTTGTTGCCAAATATACTGGACGAATATTTTACACAGATTCCTCAATTACCCTTTTATTCCACAAACCCTGTGTTCAGTACCCCTCAAGGGTCAACAGCTAATAATAAAAGTGTCAAGTGTTGGTTCGTTTTTTCTCTCTCTCTTGCCGTCCTCACAAGTTTTACACTTGTACCCAAATTACACTAAAAAAAAGAGACAGGAGGGGGACAGTATTGAGACACTTCGAGCTCTGACAGAGACGCCATTAAATATGTCCACGAGGATTTAAATATAATCAAGAAATCATTACTCTGCTTTGTTGTTTGTCATTCTATTTGTAAATTTCATTGTGATTCTTCTCTTGGACGGGGAATTTGACACCGTTGAAGAAGAAATAAAAAGTGTGTGATTTTATTGTAATAGGAATATCGTCAACGACTTTTTTAAAAACCATTTTCAGTCATGTTGTCTTGGGGAGCCGCAATTAAGGCCTTTACAATTTTTGGCCTAAATTCATTGGAATGGGCAGGACTAGCCATTACTACATTCATTATTTTCTACTTTGGACTCGAACTATTAAATGTCATCTATAATACTTGGATTGGTCAGACACTTGGACACAATGCCGACCTCAAGAAGATGGGCAAATGGGCAGGTCAGTTTCTCTATTCCTCTCTCTTCCCCTCCCCATCATTTACATAATTTATTATTGTGCACCATTTCTTTATCAATGGAGGGAATTTATTGTACTCACTACCAAATTATCATGTCCATAGTAAGGGACTCCCTACTGACCCTACTTTATAATACATAAAATCCCATGCCCGGTATTTTTTTAACTGAAATAACTAGACACCTGAAATTTGCCCTATGTATAAATTATGTATAAATTTGATGGAAAGTTCCAAAATGAATCGTTTCGACATAAAAGGTGTTCATTTTCATTTCGTTGTAGAGACAGTTCACAAATGTCAAAATATGTATTGTGTAGATGAGAACAATGACTGTCAAAAGTTGTAAAAACACTGAATAGAAAAATGATGAAAATAATAGTCAAGAGAGGTGGTAAAATAAATAAATAAAATAGTTTGAATAGTGACCATGATATTGAAGTGAATTAAAATTTGATTGAAAAAGGACGGAGGAAGGGATTTTGAAGGAGTTTGTAAAGGGAATAAACAAGAACATGTGAGTCAGATTGATTGAGAATAAGAATGAGGTTGAGGACAGGCATTATACATTGAGAGGAGATGCATACACACATCTGTAGGTAATCTGTAGGAATGACATAACATGTAGCCGGAGGGTTCACAGCTTGAAATTTTCTTTCTGTGATGCATGTGTTCCGGGTTAGCACGACTGGTTCAATGGTCCACTAAACTGACATGCATTTTATACAAGTTGATGCATATAGTGGGACGATTCTTTTTCTTATTGTTTATATTTGTTCAAATTTCAATACTTGTACGAGTGAGTATGATTCCTACATTGAGATGTGACCATTAACAAATCATTTTTTTTGTTACTGAATTGAATGAGGGATGGATGGTTGTGTGTTTATATTTTGATTTGATGGTAGCGTAATATGTGTGAGAGATAAGGAATAATTATTCGCAATTATCAAGCAACCCCAATGGAATGTCATCATAGAAGTCCATATTATCCTTAGATCACGTCCAGACTTGTCAATGAGTATATGAGGGGGGAAACTGGTTGTCTGTCTACTATTATTTTACTCATAACCAAATGAGAGTCCATACTCATACACAATTTCATCAAAGAAATTAATGGATCGAGTGAGAAAAGGCAAGTCTAAAATCCCATTGCATTCCTCCATTGCGAGAGAGAGAGAGAGACCCACTGCTCATCGTGTAAACGAAGGTTGCAAAAGAGATCAAGTCACTTTTCAAGACTCTTTTTCTCTCTTACTTGATCATTTTTATTCACTTTCAGTCCATACTCAAATGACTACTTTCTGTACAATTTATTGTAACTCACAATCAATCTTCCACTACTTCTGTACATAACTAGAGTACATGTACACAAATCATCAATTTTCTAATCATTTTCTAAATTTTATTAACTCTTCTCTCCACCTCCTCTTGAGATCAACAAATCTCTTTCTATTTAAATTATCTTGTCAAAACTTTGTCGACGTGAATACTATTTTATTCTGAGTCAGAATTTTTTGATTGTAACGATATAACTACGGTTGACTAGAAAACCAGGATGCAAGTTTCATTAGTTGTGAATTATGATGGTTAATTGTTCTTTTAACTAAATTATTTCACAAAAGACACTCCTACCACAACGAGTACATAAGTAGGGACAACAAAACAACAAATTTATTCGTCTGACCTCAAAAATTATGTGTCAACTCTTTTTCAAATCATCCAACATGTCAAGCAAAAAATTGATTAAACTTGCATCATATCAAATTATCTTCTTGTTTCAAACAGAAATTTTACAGAATCCAAAAAATTATTAGAATTTCGAAAATGTCAAAAATACAGAACTCTGTATTTTATTTGACAATAAAATCTAAATCATGGGAATGGGAAATGTAGAAAACATTTTAATCCGATTCTTTCCTTCTCGTCATCTTCATCGTCGCCAAGAGAGAGCGAGAAAATTTCATGGGGAAAATGCAGAGCCACGTATAATAATAATATTATGATTATGTAAAGTTGAAGGAAAACTTTGAAAGAATTGTAATAGTAGAACAAAATATAACTCTTGTACTGACCACAAAATAGCCCCAAAGTAATCTCCGTATTCCTCATGCTTTTCTCATGCCTCCAACAAAATATTCATGACCAAAAAAAACTCCTTCTCCAATCACAACCTTGAAAAATACCAGGAGAACATTCTTCAATATTACCTATGCAAAATTTTGGACATTTGCAAAAAAATCCTTTTCAAAGTCATCATTATACCATGCATGTGACGGAGAATATAGTGTCCCAATAATTACATTGGTCTGTAAAATGTAACTAATGTACGTCAGAGTAGGTACATTGAGACAGTTTTTAAGTCTAGTTTGAAAAAAAGCGTGAGTTAATGGAGGATAAACCATTTTTAGAGTGTTGTCATTCATAATGAACTTGGACAAATTTCCCCTAGACTTGTGCTACGTTGTATGAATGCTGGCCATCGTCATTGTGCTGGCAACAGTACGTACGTAGTTTAATGAATCGCTATGTACGAGGAAAAGTAGCCGAGGAATAATTGTTACGTATGGAAATTTTGTGCTATGCAAAATGAATCAACAATTTGTTTATTTCCCAATCTCCATTATGACTTCACTCCTGCTCAGTTAGGATGAATACAATGTAACCATTTAAGGGGGAGCAAAAAACAACAAATTTTTGTACTCACCTCAAATGTATACACATTACATTTATCCCTTAATACATTTTTGTATCTAAGTACCTTTATAGTTACTAGTCCCATCACTCCATTTCTTCTGTGAACTTTGTATCACATTTTCCTCCCTTTGAATCATTCATACTCATGTAAAAATTATTTATACTCCTTGTTTCAACAATTCAAGCCTTGTTCAACTAATTACATGAGATGGATATCGAGCTACACTGCATCAACCATGTCAAATTAAACTATTAATTATTCATTCAGGTGGAAAAAATGACATTCATTGACAGTTTTAAGATTTGTAGATTAAGTAGTTACTACCTGGATGACTTTGAGAGAAGGGGCTCCAGATGAGCAACAATTTTCAACTCTTATGAGAAGGACAAAAAATAAAATGGCCTGATAAAAGTACAGCTAGATTTATTCTACCATTAACCCAGGTACATTTTGAAGACTATGAAACGGAAATAAATACTACCTATAAGTAACATCAGTGAACTATATGTAGAAATTTTCTAGAGTATTAGACATGGGAGCTGCCACTAATGTTCAAACATTACCCAACCTTTCCCGAAAACTGTGAACATCTTCAATGGACACAATGTATTTTTTTAGTATTTAACAGAAAGGTCAGTAGTGACTGCGGTGATAAAAAATAGATTGAAAAGAAACACAATCGACGGTTTTCCTCAATCATTGCGGAAGTAGATTTTTAAAAACGGACAGGTAAATACCTATTCAAAAAAAACAAATGGCATAAGAATCTTTACAAGTTTTTTGACAAAAAGAAATTGCTCAAGTACGTACAACATCCATAAAAAAGTCTCTAGAGATTTAACAGTTTTTAAATAATCATAAAATAAAATTCAGACGCTCACATAAACAAATCATTCCACTCACAGTGAACAGTGTAAAGTTTACATTGTAAACAATTCTCAAGGACGGTTCGTAGATGGTTTAATGTAGGTATTACAAAATAGTTTTTTTTTAATTTTTCTGCGTAAAGAAAAAGCTGAAACAATTTAATCTCGTTTAGTTCTGCACACAACAATATGACACCTTTTGGAATTTAGTTCACAAGACTCCACACGTGGACATACAATTAATTCTCACTCCAATGGAGTGGCTCCATTGTTAAAGAAATGCTTCATATTTATGAATCAATGTAAAATCTGGATTTTCTTCCCATTCTAATACTTTTAAGGTCTAATTAATTTTGTTTCATTTTCAGTCATCACCGGTGCCACAGATGGTATTGGCAAGGCTTATGCCCAAGAGGTAATAATATGAGAATCCTGACAGTGACTTTATTTTTTCAAAATCCTTTGAGTGACCCTCCCGAAAATACATGAAATCATTCTAAAATCAAATGTCTCTTTTGTGTATTACAGCTAGCCAGACTAGGAATTGATATAGTTCTAATCAGTAGAACTTTAGAAAAATTGCAAAAAGTAGCAGCAGAAATTGGTAAATTATACTCTTTTTTCAAAATTTTGATCAATGTTGAATTAAATTTATAAAAAAAAACAATACTTAGAAGATTGCAATGTATGATTTTGTTGTTCTTTAGAATCACAGTACAAAGTACAAACAAAGGTGATAGCAAGTGAGTAATTTTTTATGACAATATTTTGATAATTAAATATCCATTGAAAAGCACATCATAGTTAGTCCCTTGGAATATCATTTAAAATATGTTTTTTGGCATTTATAGTTGACTTTACGGAAGGAGTTGAAATTTATGATAGAATACGAAAAGAATTAAAGGATTTGGAAGTTGGAGTGCTCATCAATAATGTTGGAATGGCATACCCCTACCCAGAATACTTTTTGGATATGCCCAATGGTGATAAAGTGTTTCAAGACATGATCTTTTGTAATGTCATGTCTGTCACCATGATGATGAGGATCTGTATGCCCGGTATGGCTGAACGTCGTAAGGGAGTTGTCGTCAACATGGCCTCCTTGTCTGCCATCACCCCTACTCCCCTTATGTCAATTTATGGAGCCTCAAAGGTAAAATTGATACAATATACTCCGAATTATATCCTACTTTATATCATTTCAATCAATAAAATACAAATCCCTTGTCAATGTGTTGTAGGCTTACATGGATAAACTAACGAGGGACTTGGTGACGGAATACAAGGATAAAGGAATCATTGTTCAAAGTGTACTACCCGGATACGTGGCAACCAATATGAGCCGAATTCGGATCTCATCCTACACTGCCCCCTCACCATTGGAATACACTCAAGTTGCCTTGAAAACAATTGGACTTCAAACAAGATCAGCTGCCTATCCTCCCCATCGTGTTATGGTATAAACTCTCTCTCTCTATTTTCTTGTATTAATGATGAAACAAGACAGTGACTAATTTTATTCTTGTGTCCATCCTTTCAGATGTTTGGAATTAGTTGGGGACAATTCTTTTTCCCAAACTACATGTCTAAATTAGCCTACCGAACAATTCGTCAAATGTGGCTCAAAGCTAAGAAGAATCAAGCACGACGTGCAAAAGCACAATAAATAAATAAATACAAAAATGAATTTAAGATTAAACAATTGCTTTTGATCTCTCTCTCCATCACTTGAAATTCTATTCATGGTCAAAAATGTGTGATGACACCAAAATTTTTCTAGTGGGGAGAAGGGAATCATTTTATTTTTACCTACTTTGTGTAAATATTATACACCAATGTTTATATATGCAATATAATTATGGGTCGTGAGGATGCAACGATGAGTCAAATTTATATGTCTTCACACAAGACTATTGTATGTATATATATAGACATTCTATACCTACAACATGTAGCCCCAATGATGTGTATGAAAGCACACATTCTACATTATTATAAGAAGGAATTCTCTCCTCTTTTTACAAAAAACATAAAATTTGTTATCATTATCTACACAGACATACACATTATATTCCTACAAGTTTTTACAACCAATTTACACTACAAGTGTAGTTACACGACTCCTTCTTGATCGCAGTGTATTCAACATTAAGTATAACACATAACACATCTTATGTATAGTCCTACATTCCATCATCCTCTTAGTTCTCTCAGTTTGTAGATTCTCTTTTTTTTGTTTTTTTGTCTCTCTTTGAGAACACCTTATAAAAAATTGTTTGTTTCATCTTTCTCACAGTTTTCCCTATGATTAGTTGTAGTAATGTATAAACAGCACTTTGCGTTTTTCTCATTCTTGTAGAAACTCAGTATTTACATGAAGGAATCCTTTAAAAAAATAAAATATTAAATATATAAGTGTCTCATAAAAAGAGACTCTTATAAATAAAACAGTTATATGTACTAAAAATACATAATATTATATCTACTTATGAGATATTCGTCCACACAAATGTTACATTGGCATTTTACTGCTGACGAGGAAGCTACTATTATTATTATTACAATTTTATATTCTGCAGCATCATGATTCAATTGTCAAAAATACATTTTTTTTGGAAGCGAGAAACCACGAAATAATTATTTAGTACAGGATCTGTTCTAAATATTATTTTTTTTGCTCCTAACACTACAAAAAGTTCACTCATTAGGAGATAAGTAAGTGTCACTAGCTAAATAATCGTAAGCATCCAGTGTATACTTGTGCAAGTGGATAACATGGCAAGAAGAAAGTCAAAATTAAAAACAAAAAAAAAGACTTGAGTTGAGAATGACGTCCTTTATGAAAGGAGAGCTATGAAGCACATAGAAGGACAGTTTGAATTCTTAATTTATATTATATCACTATCGCCAAAGTCTATACATTATATAAAGAATAGTAGTTAGGTAATACTTAGCAAAAGGGAACCGTAATCGGAGATGGAGTTTCAAAAATCAAAGTAGAAAAAAAAGCTACCGAATAAGTATACACAACCAATTTATTTGTGGGACTTGCTCCTTTCACAAATATATTGATATATTCACATGTGATTATGGCTATATACTATTTAGTCTATTGTATGAGGAAAAAAAGAGACGAAAAGATCAATAAAAATCCAAGTTCAATCGTAAACTTCTTTACTAAACTTATTTTCATATATATAAGTTATATAATATAACATTACATACTCCACACACCACAATAGTGCTAACAAATGCACTTATTTGTGTGTCAACCTTTATGATTAACAGTTGACTCTCTCATCAAAAGAAGAATATCAAAACAAAAAAAAGAAAGAAAACTACATTAAATAATATAATGATGATCTATGGATTACGGCTTTCTCTTTGTAGCCCAAAAATTGGGTCGTCTTTGATAATTTTCATATGGATCATCCACATGGAACTTTTTTCTCCACCAAAATCTTGTCACCATCTAAGTTATAAAAGAAATTTGAGTCATGTGTCTATACTATAGGAAATAAAATGCAAACTAGTCATACCTTGTCAAGTTGATAACTTTGTGTTGCACCACAAAAGACATGAGTTCTAGATCTCTTAAGCTGTCTCCATCCTTTTCTCCATATATAATTTCCACGATTTGATTTTGGGCGAATCCAAATTCCCCTGATGGAAAGAAACATGGGAATAAAATTAGCTTTTGATACTAACAATGTAACTACCATTACATATTCATGGAAAATACAAAATGAATTTGTTTGAAAGAATTCCCGTAATGCATCATACATATCATTTATACATATAAATATTTAGATTCGTACCAATCCAGTCGTTTAAATCGCAAAACTACTGCCTTGACAGTCTTCCGTTTTCCTTTTTGCCTGCTAAATAAAATCATAGTACGCTTGGACTCTGATGAAACCACATGTTCTCTGTAAATTTTCAAAAAAGAGGAGAAAACAAAACATCAACACGTTATCAAAACATGGTTCAGAGTGTCTATTTCAGTTTTAAAATACATAAAGACTTACGGACTAGTTAAAAGCTTTCCAGTGATCTCAGGTGTTAATTGCCGAAGAATATGAAAACTTCTTTGTGGTGGGACATTAAAAGTTAACCGAGGATGAGAAAGTCCTATGGCCGGCTCACATTGTTGTGGACCACTTTGAATTTGTCGAGGACCCCAGCAGCGTAGGCTATTCGTGGGAATATAAGTTCTAGATAAATTTGAGCAACTTGGTAAATATTTGGTGAACAAGTTTACACTCTTCCTAAATGCCATTACAATTAGTAAACTTTCGTTTAGAAACTTTCATGATCTTTTTTCCATTTTTTTTATAAATACTAGTTCAAAAGGCAAGAGGATTGCCGCTAAAGAGTCACGTGGTCATAGTGACGGAGGGAGTCGATGAAAAATCGACCTGTGTCAATCAAGAGGGGTCAGAGACATTTGCGGTAAAATTGGGGAAAAACGTGAAACTATTGGTCAACGACAGCATTCTACAAGGGTTTTTTCCAGTACGCAAAATTTCTTCGACCTATTAACATCTAGAAAAATTTGCTCTTGTATACTTTCCGTTTTGTAGCCTGTGTAAGTTTTTTTTGCAATTTTCGTAACAATTAAGAACAACAAAATGGGTTTAGGACGATTTCTTTTTGGCATCCCCGGATGGTTGCCAAACAGTGGGATTCACATGCGTAAAACTGGAGTAAGTACATTTTTTACATAAGCCATGTAGTTTGATTAGTTGAACACAAAAAGTTTGCATGTCAATTAACTTTTAGTTTCAATTGAAAAAGAAAACTTTTGATAAGTAAATATTCCATTTTCAAAAGCGACATCACCGGTCGCCTCGTTTTCATTTCATGAGCAATCTAATTTTTAAAGTTACTATTAGTTACTAATTTAATTAAATGAACTCATTAATAAACATGTGAAAACTCCACCCTACCTAACTGATTTCATCAATGAATATTTAATTTACTTTACAGGTGGACAAATTCTTTAGCGTTAACACATGTCGACATCTCACAACCATTCCTCCACCTCCCCCTAATGAAGAGAGGTACGTAATAGACAGTTATCTAAAATATAAATGAGATCGATTCTTACCTTTTGGACAAAATAATGGAAGTATTTTTTGAGGAAATTAAAATGTACGTAAAAGTGAAGCTTAGTCAAAGCCTAGAACATTCATGTGGAAAAAAAAATCAAAAGTCATATGGTGACCCAGCAGACGTGGACAAAGTTGTAAAA
>JAQIVZ010000516.1:0-63123 GCA_034700945.1 Arrhopalites spinosus
AATATACATCGTCGTATTTTTTCCTTTTTTTTATTCGAAAAAAATAATTCGAACAAAAAGCCATTCGAATAAAATGTTTCGAAAATAGTACGTTCGAAGATAATGCATTCGAAAAAATTACGTAGGACCTAATGTCAGACGGAGCTGGTCATGAGAGGGATTAATATATTCATATGAGGTTATCTATGTAGCCCATTAGTTTGTTACAGTTCAAATGAATATTGATCCATCATCAAAAGTGAAACTAAAGTGAAACGTAAATACTAAATACATTTATGCTTACAACAACGGATGACGAACGTAAATGTCGATGACACAAGAAAAATTTCCAGTAACTGTGAGGAACTTTACAAAAAAAGTCATAAAATTTGTCTCCTACTGATTTTAACCAATGGTTTAATGGTTGAAAAATTTGTATTGAGCTGTACGAAAGACTTATAGTGTGTATTTTGTTTAATAAATTTTATATATGTATATTATTTTATTTTTTATCCACGTTCATAGTACAGTCAAGAAAATTATTATTTGACTCATATATTATTAGAGTTTATAACAATTATGGAAATTTATGAAATAAGACTCTATAAATTACTTAAACTTATATAGACATGAGAAATAAAATCATGAAATAATATAGGTACTTACTATTGTATGTCGTACTAAAACAAAATTAGTTGTGGAATTTTTAAAAATATATATATTGTACAATCATATCGATTGATTTTCTTTGCATTATCAAAAGCAAGAAAATAATTTAAAATAGTGTAATTATTAAAAACTACACAATGACATATAAGATATACTTAAATATTATGTATTAAATCTCATTTACTAATTATTTCATGACGTAGGTAATAATGCATAAATTATTATGCGAGTAAAATGTTTTTTTCAAAAAATAATTAAGGAATCGCTGTCTCTCCACAGATAACATATTACAAGAAAGAAACAAACACAAATTTCAAATCATTTAGAAATTGTGACTTTCCAGGTAACATTTGTTTTCTGCCACTTATCCGTTACATCATTTGTGGTCATGAGATGGTTGACTTGGACTCTCAGTAAATTTGGCCAAATGGATTCGACGATTGGACAGACAAGCAACGTAAGATTCGTCTCCAAATTTGACTATTAAAATGAGAGTTGAAATTATTCGAATCAATTCATACTATGAGACACTCTGTTTTGAGTTTCTGGTTTTGAATAAATTTACTTTACCTGTAATTCTGTTCCATTTAAAGACACGATTTGACATATCCCCACTTCCAAATGATCCATTAGGATGACTGCCTACTGGAGTGCCAATGCTATCTCTTGACGTATCATGATCTAAAAGAACATGATAGTTTTTAGTTTTTTATACTTTACATAAAATGTTAAATGTTTTAAAATATATTTTGAAAATTAAAATTACCTTCATGATCACCATATCCACTTCCACTACTAGCACTACGAGTTGCATTAAAATCGACCGGTAATGAATGTGCCATTAAACTAGAAAATTTACAATTTAATTCGACTCTATTCACAATGTCCCTAAATATCATAAACAAAAAGGTAGTTTCTTCTCTATCAATTTGAATGTTACCTAGTTATTTGATTTGAGGTCAATTCATTGCTAGCCAGATCTCCAGAGGACTGTAACACAAAATATTACAATTACTTTAAGTAATTTACTTAAATCTTATTTGCATTAGGGGGGCCGTGACAGTGAATTAAAATACGACTTACCGAGATTATTGTCCCATCTTCCTGTATCAACATATGACCCCGTTGACCTGGAACTTTATCTGCATGCACCATTGTGAATATTTCTTGACGAAAATGGCAAAAGTCTAAAGATTTTCTTTATTTATTTCTTCTCCGTTGCAAACTTTTTCTAAATTTCTCCCGTTTTGTCTCTTGGCGGCTCTATGCTGATGCCATTGTTTTCTCTTAGCTTTCGCTGTCAAATTATTTATAACTGAAAACAGTAGAACGATTTTAATAGCTTTGCCATTAAAAGTTTATGAAATGCAACGTTATGACATTATAATTTAGTTGGCTTATAGATTGGACTAGTGTACATGAATGAATTTATTACAGTTCATTAGCATGAAATTGACATACATTAGAGAGAGAGACCAAAATAAAATTCAATGTGTCGTAATATTGGGCTTTGTTTTACTGAAAAATCTGAAACATTAATTTAACTGCTAGTAGTCAATTGTCACATTAAGGGCTCGTCCAATTGGTCTCGAAAAGGTCGCACACATGTCTTTACTCATACTATTTGTTGTGAAGACTGAGAGATCCTTTAGAGGATTTCGAGAAGGAAAATAATTCAAATCCGAAACGGCAAATGGTCCATTGGCTTGGACATCTAAACAGACACAATTAGCTGGGTCTGTTTTTCCACAAACTTTGTAATATTTTGTAGAAGTAGGACTTCCAGTTATCCAGAATGAGCCTGCAAAGGATGCCAAGTCTGCCATTGCTATTTCAGTGTCACACGACTTGATTTCAGTATTTTCTACACATGTGGCACCAGGACACAAAAAATTTCGGGCAGGATAATACCAACATTTGTCTTGTAGGAGATCCTTAGACAACGCCTTCATTGACTTTACATTTTTCATTAAAGTTGCTAGAGCTGGAGATGAGGAACAATCTCCAGGTCCCGTTCCCTTCACAGTAAAACTGGTTGTTTTGGCTGCTTGACCAATTCCATAATTTTCAGTCGAGTAGAGGGTCCACCTAAATTTTAATTATAATAGGTGTCTTTTAATTGCTGAAATGTTAAAAGTTGAAGGGTTTCTTACATTCCATAAACACAAATTTTGACGGCTTCATTTGCAAACTTTGGAAAGGGAGACACTAATGGTTTGTCAACCAAGTAACCATCACCTGGTAAGTCTTCTTGTTTGAACAAAAATTCTATGGTAGGCAAAGGTCCTCCTCCGTAAATTGGGCTTATAGTTACCACGCAAAATAGACAAAATTTCAGTAAAATTTTCATTTTGAAATAGGAAATTTACTCGTGATTCTGAGATTAAATGGCGAAATGAGGATTGGTTCATAAAAGTGTTATTCTTTTGCCTGTGCACTCAATTCTCACAAAGCATTTTATTAATGGGTCGATTTATATGAAAATTAGCTTCATTGTTCGCGAATACACTTAAATAATACAATTAAACTTGGGTCAAGTAGCAGGTGGTTATCCTAGCTGATGGTTCTGCCATTAATGCGCTTTTGATGTAATGTAGACAATAATTAATTTTTATTCATTTCATATTCAATATTGACTAGTGTAATCACAGACTACCAATGTGATCTGTATACAAATTTCTAAAAACGAAATAAAAGAAATCCTTTAAAAAATGTAGGTAACGGTCTATACACACGTATAGCAGAGACACAAGTTTAAAAAATTAACAAAAAGTCTTTATTAAAAATTAAAAACATTAAGCATCATATAAAATACATGACCTGAATTATTCAAGTAGTGGTTGGTGTTACATTGTAAATGACATGATATGCAAGACCCTTTCTTCGATCAGTGACTTCAGGATGTTTAGATTTTAAATGAGATTGGACAAATGTTGAGTCATGGAAGGCCTCAGTACAAAAATTACACTTGAATGGAGTCTCCATTGCATGTTTCCTTCTGTAATGAACCATTTTCATTTTATGTTGACGGAATCGCTGATTACAATATTCACAAACAAAAGGAAGTTCACCCGTATGGAGTCTAAAATGAATTTCAAGAAGTTTCTCCGTCCCATATCGTTTCTCACAACCTTCATAACTACATGCAAATCTTTTCTGGCGTACAATTCCATCATGAACTCGTTTCTTGTGATGATTGAGTACAATCTCAGAATTAAAAAATTTACCACATGAATCACAAAACAAATGGTATGAAGTATTCTTATGAGTTTTTCGATGAACATTGAGCATGGTAAGAGTACGATATTCCTTGTGGCATGTCTCACATTTCAGCCATGGGGCTTCTCTCTCTACACAAAAAATTATCTAATTAATTAAAATATTCATGCTCCAATGTTCAATTAAAATAATATCAAAATGTTTGTAACAAACCCAAATGTCTGTCCTTGATGTGACTGATGATACTTCTCCTAAGCCTGTATGGTGCACGATCGGGACAGAGGTCACAACTAAATATTCCATTGATGACAGTCACTGGACTACCAAGATAGGTTTGTTGTCCTTCCTGAGGAGGATCTATTCAGATAAACAGCAAATTAAATCTTATGAAGTTATTAATGAAAGTTCAAAAAATTCGAATTCAGTTGAGTGATGTTTGTACTTACCAATGTGCATGTGACGAATATGAGACAGGATCATCTTTCTAGTAGTGTAGGGTCCCTTATCTGGACACAGAGTGCAACGAAAAGATTTATCATTGTCATTAATAATCTCAATGCCCAGATATTTGAGATTGCCGTCTGGGGTCTTGGTTGGATTGACTCTTAGTGGTAATGAAGGAATTTCACGTAAAGATTCCTCACGAATTTCAACGTGCTCTTCTTCTAAATGTTTCTTTAATTCATCCAAGCTCTTCAAAATAGCGAGGCAAAGTTTACACCTGTGTCGACTTTTATTTCGATTACGCTCGTGGGATTCATTATGTTGCTTCAATTTCTTACGAGGAAGTAACTGACCACATATTTGACATGGGAATAGTCTCTTTTTCTCTTTGCTACCTGTTTTCAGAGTAATCAAATTAGTATTAGTGTAAGCATCAAAACAAATGAAGCAGTAGCTTTACATGATTTTGTTGTTCACAAACCTAGATGATGAACCTCAATGTGTCCTGCAACTTCCGAAATTAACTTGAAATTCTTTTCTGGACAATTCATACATTGAACAAGGTCACCAGTTTTAACTATTGTCATTCCAGCGTAGGAATACCGACCACTAGAAATTTCAGTCAACTGTCGACGTCGGTTTCTAATCCTTTCCACGGGTTTACTATGTTCAAAATTAGTTTTCTTAAGTATTTTATAAAAATACGGTACAGAAACGGTCACATGTAAATTTCTTTTTCATTTAAAATCTCACCTGCATTTTGGACCCGGTCTCCTGGGACTTGGTTCGTCATCATCCGAGAGTGCTTCATTTCCACTGTCCTCGTAATTACCATCATATTCAAAATCAGATCCACTGTCATTATTCAAAAAAAATTTTTTATATTAGCCACATTTAAATTATCAGTAGGTCATGTAAATTTTGAAATCATTTCTAGTACCTTTCAGCCACTTCCTCTTCCTCTTGTTGTTGCTGCAACTCTATTACCAATCTTTCTTCATATTTTAATCGTTGAATATTATTACTAACGAATGAATCAAAGAAATCCTCTCCATCGTTCATGTCACTATTCTCACTATCCTGAGGAGTCTCAATTTTATTAAAAATTCGACGTCTACTTGGTAAAATAATTCTTTCACCTGTAAATCAAAACAATTTTTTAATAATGAATCAATGTTAAAATAACTTTGTTGTAAATTAAGTGTAAAGTTTGTATTATACATACAATAATGTACAAAATAATATGATTTATTACCGTGCATGTCCCTAAGAACTTGGCTCCGAAATTGTTTTGTACGGTCATCACAATCATAGAAACTCACTTCTTTAACAATGTCAACCACTTTATTAGTCACAGTTTGAATTTTGCTCTGAATTGTTTCAATAAGGTCATAACTAATGAACACCTCTTCTACAATGGAAAGACAATTGGGACAAAACGGACAGTTTTCTTGTGTCACATCCAAAGAAAAGTTGACATCCTTCTCCACATTTAACACCTTACAAAATATGTCAAAGCTGTTAGCTAACTTTTCAATGTCGACATCTTGTTCAGTTAGATCAGTGTGACAAATGAGACAATTTGTTGTCGTGAATAACATGTTGGAAACTTTATCTCTATTTAAATTTTTCCAAAAAAGAATCCAAAATTTCACAAAAAAAATTTTAAAAGTTTTTTTTTCTTTTTGAAAAACTTTCCTCGCGGGTCCTCAAGGAGGTCTGCAAAATGCATAGACTTTAGTATGAAGGGAAAAATTGCATCTGAAGGACTGAAAGTTTCGTTTTGTCGTGAATTGGATTGAATGAGGCAATAAATATTTTGACAACCCTCTTAATTTGAACAAGTAAAGACAATTTTGAGAAAATTTAAGGACTATTGTATTCACGAGATAGTTCGTCTGAAAAAATAACACGTTCCCAAGCATGTAGAAAGTTATACAAACCACGGATTATTAATTATAAATGCCAAATGGCATACATACTAAAGTAATTTCATTTGTTCAATACCACTCTTCAAACCCAGGTCCATAAGTCGGCATTGTCAATGTCGTCTGGAATTTATTTAATCAAAGTTAAGTAATCTCAATCTCATCAATTTGTCACTCCTCATTCATTCATAAGAACAGACTGAGTAGTTTAAATACAGTAGCACTACTACAGTCGATCAAATAATTTGAAACATGTGTATAATTTACTTTTAATCTTCCTACACAGATGTGTTTGTTTGTGGAATTAGACTCTAACCATTTCGAGACACTGTAAGTGGCTCCTGCTAAAAATCTACTTGAAAGAACGACAAAATTTCACATCCAATCCAAGATTCATTTCCATGTGAGTATTCATTAATTAATGACGTGTTGTTGCATGAAATTGAGTGACGGAATACTCGTACAATATTTATGGTGCATACTGCATATATAAATTATGCATTTCATTTCTGACACATGTTGACACTTTTTAATTTCCAATACGTCCACAATTGAATTGACACAAACACTACTAAAATTTTGAATTTAAAACTGATTCCTGTATATTATACCGGAGTTGTATAGATTGTCTGGATGTGAAAAATATATCAAAATTATTTTGAGATTTTATCCGGCTATAGCTCATGTTGAAGACAATAGCATAAGTGCATAAGGACCAAAATAACTGATTGCGTATAATGCATCGACAGAATTCATCAACGTCAATCAACATGACCACTGGCATATCTGATTTTCATTTTCATTAGCAAATGGACCAAACAATTTTTTTTATCAAGTACAGAAGGACAAAGGAACAGCTTTTATATTTCTATGCTCAATCTTTTGTCATCTTGACATTTTAGGCATTTTGGTTGTCAATATTTTGTGGTCTCAAAATTTTGATTTTGGCGTTACACCTTACGATTTTCGATTTTTCAATAGGGACCTCGTATCCAAAATATGACGCCAACTCAACGCCAAGTAATAGAATTATGATTTGAAAAGTGCATTATGTATATTTGATATATATCCACTTGACAATGATGGTGTCATGAGATTAATTAAAAAGTCATTGGACTACAGGACCTTCGTCAGACTTGTATGTACTAAAAATAAAAATGATTTAAACATACAGTATACACAGGACACTCAGCAATTACAATATGTACTCTATTATAGCACAGCAGGTAACTACTTCACCGACTAATTTAACAAGTAATTTATAAGTCAGAATTGAGTTGTTTCACTTAGAATATGAAAATTTCCTGAATATTCTACAATATGTACTGAACGAATTTGCTACGATAAATAAGTAATATCGTTGACACAATCTGGAAGAGTTTAATTGTTGAAATCAAAGTTCTGCACAAAAACTTTCAAGTTAACCCATGAGGTCCTTTAGTACAAAGTACGGTTAATTGCTGTGATTATTAGTTAATCTATTCCAATTAACTTTCACTTGTAAATTGATACTTTTATAACGTTCATGTAAGTAGTGTATGAATCAATACAAATAGATTTATAAATTAAAAAGACATTAAAATGAAGAAAAGGTTTACAATTTTATTTAGGTGGTATTCAGTACGTAAAAAATGTGATAAAAATAAACTTGTTTTTGTTAACAATTACTTTTAAAAAAATATATTTGGTATTTAAATTACAAATTGAAATCAATTTATTTATTATAGTGAAGAGTCCAGTGTCACCCTTCAAAGTCCCCAGTCATATTAAATTCATCAACAATTTCACCAGTGCTCAATTTTTTTGAAATATTTCCCATCCATTTCTGTTGTATCCTATTCATCTCTTTCATCTCTAACACCACTTTCTCTAATTGGTGAGATAGAAGTCGAGGATGTCTTAAAAATTTATAAGCGACTTCAATAAAAAAACTGCAAAAAGCTGTACCTAATCCTAAAGCTAAGACTAGAAAGACGATTTGAATATTCTCAAATTTTAAGGCCGTCACTCCCCTTGTACTCAAAGCCAGGATATGATGCAAACTTTTATAAGTCCTACTCTCGGTCTGTGTCATCATCCATAATTTTCCAATACCCTCAAAGTCATTGACAATTTCTTGATGCCATTTGGCAATCCATCCCGTCTCAAAATAAGAGGACGCGATGAAACTAAATGCAGGAGTATAAATAGAATGTTTTTGAAGGCCAATCGTGACCCAAGTGGTAGTGACACTGACTTGAGTTTTGAATAGTGTATGAAGTCCCCTCATCAAAGTCAAATTTTGTCCAATGATTTGATTCAAAACAGTGTCCCATGCAATACAAGCCGTCATGGGTTTAATAAAAGATGAGATGACACATTTGGCAGGATTATTTTTAACCAAATTATGTTTAAATCGTTCTCTCAATTTAACAATAGTGGAGACGTTCCCCTTCATAAAATAATTATAGCCAACAATTCCCGACATGTCAAAATAAATTTTGTAGTCTTCGTATTCAACTAAATCAGGAAAATTTTGTGGAATTTTATCCACGTGTGGAAATGATAGAGAGGCTAGTAAATTACATTTGTAGCCTGTCCCAATGATGATGACAAAAACTAATAAACAATTTGCAATCAATTCCGTTCCTGGATGTATTGCTGCATTTTGTTCCATAAATATTTTAAAAGTGGTCATGAGTGAGGCTGTCCATGAGGGTTGTCGTCTTCCTCTTGGACTAAGAGAATGAGACAATACAATCATGGACACATAGAAAGCCAGTACACCAATTACAAAGGTGAGTAGAATGAAGAGCCACACTTGTACACTGTATGAATTGATGATGGCTTCTGGTTTGATTGAGATTTGTGGGAGAGCTGTTGAGAAGACGAGATTGGCAGCCCCGAATGGAGACGTAAAGTCTATGAGACCATTCCGATCTCCCGTATGAGCCAAAACAATGGCGAGATCAGATTTATTGTACAACACATCCGCAAATAAACCATTCCAAGTTCCATTGGGTAATTTTATCCCAGTTGGCTTTCCTTTAGGGGCATCCAAGTCAAATGTGAAATTATATTTTACAGATGCTGACTGAACTATTTGATAATTAGCACCACCAAAAACTTGTTGACCGTTCTGAGTTGTTGAGTATATATATGGGGGAAAGTGATTCCCCGAAATTTTTAAATGCTTTCCATTTAATACTTCCATGGCACAATCTTAAATTTTTGTTGGAATTTGAGATTCCTTCGGTATTCTGAAAAACTTGAGAATCAACTGTTGGACTCCAAAGAGGTCTTATAATATCCTTTTATATACCCTTTTAGACCTCTTTGGTTGGACTCTGACTAAATCACATTCTGGATATTTGAGCTCGTTTAAATTCAGGTGTGTCGGAGTGAGTCAATTATATTGATTAGAATGTACTTTTATTAACGAACTGCGTGTATAACTATGCTTAATTATGAATCGACTTCAGGCCAGTGTATGACAGTATTAGTGTCGTGTCATGCCCAAATTGTCTTATTGAACTTATTGATCGCGCCGTTGAGAGAAGAGAGTTTCAATATTTATATGAATTGACATGGGGCATGACATTTTGATCTTACATCCTCAAAGACTTTCGCCACTGTACCAACATTACCAACACACTGAATAAGACAACCACATGTATGTTATCTACAGTCCTCAAACCTTATTTCCAATTTGGACAATGGATTGTCAATAGATATTCATGCAAAATCATTTATTCAAAGTGGTTGTCTATCGTTTTGTCGTAGACGTGTATCAATTGATTTTAATTGCAGGGACGCTTCTTCCTCTTCATTTTTTTTATCTTAAGTGCAATACTACAATCAGTGAAAGCCGATAGAACATTTCATGGACAATTAGTTCCCGGAATTCTCAAATTCAGAATCTCAATTGACAATTCAACTCTTTGATGGAGATAAAATTTATTTTCCTTCATGATACCGTATTATATATCTATGTAATAGATAGAGGAAACTATTAGAACATGGGTGCCTAATCTTGCACGGGGGTACCCCCCATAAGGTCAATTATATTGCTTGTATGTTAAACCATAGGACTATAGATTTGAGAAGTACATACCCTTTTCCTAACTCAAATCTTTATTTAGAAAGTGGGTGAACTATTAGAGGAAATTTGATAATATGAAAAGAGAGCTATTGTAAGATTTTTTGGGGATTTTAATTGCATTTTCTTTTGTAATGTCAATTCTATTTCCTGAATACTATGCTATGTAAATTTCTGAACTTGATTGTGTTTGTTCCCAAATGAGACAGATTAGGGAACTTTTTTTGTGGCACATGTAAGCACTTCTCAAGGCTAAAGTTTTTCTTGCTGTATCTACAAAATTCTCCATTTTCCTTTGTTGTTACAGTACAACTTGCACTGTAACTTAATAGAGTTGTATTTTACTTGACTTGTGAGATGACAAGGACTAAATAAATGTAATATGTGATGCAACACCCAATTAATAAATAAACTGGTTATAGCTCAATCATTATCTAATCTAGTTTTTCTTAAACTACTCCCTATGTATTGTATCTGTTAAACGACGATGCACAAATAAAAAGTGGGGTTTGTGTACAATTATAACATTCACATAATTTCTAGTACACAGGTAATTAACTTGAAATATCATTATCAATGGTTGACATTGAAGGGCAATAACATGCCGTAAAGTAAACTCTTGATGATGCATTTTATCTCACTTGGGCCATTTGAGACACAAAATGAATCAGTGAATTTTTCCAATACTTAAATTGCTTGTCATCATTTTCTCCCATGTTAACCTCCACATCAACCTTCTCTCTGACAATTAAAGTACATATTATAAGAAAATATAGTTCAATATTTACTAAACAAAAATAGACATTCGAGTATCAAATAAACATGTTTCATGTTTCTTGATACTTTCTTACAAACCATTTTATTTATAAATGTTGTTTTTTTATGAATTTCCTGGTACTTATCGTACAAAATTATTGTTCCTCCTGTTTCATCACAAAATTAGACTCAAAGAAGAGCCAGGAAATGAGTTGATGAACAAAATACTCGATTTATTTGATTTTGGATTTAAAATGTAATAAAGTTGTTTTATCTCGTTTATATATCCTTGTCATCCCGCAACTGGTTCAAAAAAATTTCATGTATGTACATGCATGTAAAGTGTACGCTGAAGGACGCATTGAGAGAAAAAAGTTGTGGAAATTTTTTTTTACTTTTCTGGTTGTTTTTTGTCCATAGTGAATAAATAAAAGGACAGGGAGATCTATTTACGTAATCAGGATCAAAGTGTGGAGAAAACCAACTCATTGGGAAGAATTCCATCGTAAGTCAATTAGTTGTTGATTGCTTAAACTTCATCTCTATTTATTCTCTATCTCTGCGTACGTATGTACGTCCTCCTGTCATTATGTACTTATATAACAAATTCTCTTCTTTTATAGATACTATATAGACGATTATATAAAAAAGTACTTTGTTTTCTATAGTACATCTGTGTGATGATATAGACGAGGATTAGGTTGTTGCCTTATGCATTGGAAGAGACTCAAAAAATAAACAAAGAGTTTTTTAAAAGTATTACACTAGTACTTATTACTATTTTATAATAGGGGAGACAGGTATGCTGTACATATTTTGTTGTCAAGTTTTTTGTACTTTAATTAAACTCAAAAACGTTAACTCGCAGTTCTCTAGTGTAATTTAAACCATTTAGTTAGAAAAGCTACAACAACAAGATTATTATTATATACACAGACAGAGTACACAAGTCTTTTCTGGCTTTGGTTTCATTCAAGGCCATTTATTTATTTTTATTTGATCATTCCATTCTCCCTTGCCAACTTAATTCTGCTACACATTCTGTATATAATTATTATCATTATCATCTTCTCTTGACTTTGAACATAGCAAGACATCGTTATCGTCGGCTTCAAGTTTTTTTTTTTGATAAGTTTAAATTTTAAAAAACAACATCAGTTTGACGAAGACAATTCTTGTCTTTGTTTCAATTTCCTGAGTGAGGAAAGACAGAGATTCGGTGTTTCAGTGATTGTTTTCTTGTGTGTTATGGGGTGTCTGTGCTTGAACCGGATATATATTTTATTATTTTATTTTGACGTTCCTGTTGTTTATGTCTATGTTAATAGGGGTTCAAAATTTGGATCATTGAAACTCTGGCCCAGCACTGTTTTCGGTTAGTCCAACGACTTGGTGGTGGACAGAGACAAATTTTATTTTGTGTATTTCAACAACAACAAATTTCCAAATTTTTCTGTCATTTCTCTACTTCTACTCGTACAGTCAAGATGAACATTTCAAATTTACACGAGTTTTTGACATCCGCAAAGGCAAGCGTCAATACCGGCCTTGAGGTAAGATAATAATTTGATTTTTTAAAAAATAATATCATTAACGTTGCTGAATTTATTTAAACGTATACGCACACATACGCACTGTTAGGTATATTTCCGAATCCAAATATTTCTAGTACATACTTTCTTTTAAAGTACTGATGGAAGTTGAACATCTCTATTTTCTATTTGTCTGTATGTACTATGTAGGTATAATTTGTCATGTCATGGATTTTTCTGTACAAAATGCAACGTTTAGTCACTCACGGCTTTTCATTTTATTGATCCATGCAAAATTACTTTATTTCATGTGGTTTGACATGCACCATGTGTACAGCTATGACATGCAAAATTAGAAAAATTAGACTTCAAGACAGATAGAGTGCAAGAGAATTCATAATTCATGTGACTTTGTAGTTTGTACATTAATCATTTGGTTTGTTTTGATTATTTTTTTAGAGCACTTTAGGGGATACACATGTTGTACTCGGGAATGAAGCAGCGGATGTTGATTCAACAGTGTCATCCATCGTTCTTGCCTACTACACAGCCCTTTCCATTGCCAAAGAAGAGAAGGAAAATAAAGCAGAGGGACAACAGACCTTGGTTTTACCAGTCATCAATTGTACCCGTGAAGATCTTCCCCTAAGAACGGAAGTCGTCTACTTCCTAAACTCTCATAGTATTCTTTTAAACCAACTAATCTGCAAGTAATTGAAATATACATATGTAACTGTACATGTACTTACTTTATCATCCGGTAATATTAGGTGGTACATTATACGAAAGTAAATGGGTCTCTAGTATTATATTTTAGACAGCATACAAATTTTATATTAAATTTTCTTTCTCTTTTATAGGGATGAGATTGATTTATTAGCTTTGCAAGCTGGAGGAAAATTAAAATTGTCCCTTGTTGATCATAATGTATTAGGTGAGTGCCTTTTTTGAGTAGCATGTAGTATTCTGTATTATTGTTATAATGATTATTCTTTTATGATGCTGATTATGACATTTTCTCTTACAAAACAATTAGCTGCTGCTGATACGCATTTACAACCAAGTATTGTTCGAGTTATCGATCATCATAAACGTGAAAAACCTTTAGATCGTCGTGATATGATTGAACCCGTTGGGTCATGTGCAACTCTGATTGCTGAAATTGTACTTGGATTATTTGACAAAGACCCTTTGATATGTAGCCTTCTTTATGGTAAGCAAGTCATTTCTTTGATGCTAGAAAATATCAATATTCTTAAGAAATATGTTGATTAAGTCATGTTTTATATCTTTTTGATTAATTTCTGAATTTTATATAACATCAAAGTCAAAATCTTTGTGCTTCTATTGTAAAATGAATATTGCTTTGTTGCAGGGAACATAATATATGATACGGTTAATCTTTCGCCGACTGCTCAACGAGCAACTTCAAAGGACATCAAAATAGTCAACGAGTTGGAAGATTGTATGACTAAACTGACGGGAACTCGGCCTAATAGAGAAGCTGTGTATACTCCATTAATGAGAGCACGAGCAGATATTTCTAACCTCACTCCTGAACAACTTTTGAGAAAAGATGCAAAAGTTCTTAAAACCCCTGAGATTACAAGTAATAATATATTTTTTTTTACAAATAATGCGGTTTACGAAACATATGTCATATGTGTATTATAATATGAAATGAAATATTAAATCTGTCAGCATTACGTTAATTTAATTTACATTGGTTCTGAATTTCAGTTGCTATTCCAATGCTTCCTCTACTCTCCCAGGTATTGTATTTTTCAATGTACTTTGTTTTTGTGGTAGATGCATAAATGTCAAATGTAAATCCATTGTGGATTTAAACTTAATACCAGACTACTTTATATTCTGTTCATAGAAATTTTTGGAATTACCAAATGCCCTTGAAGCGCTCAAAACTTGTATGAGAGCAAACCGTTGTACGGCTGTTGTTGCTATGGGATGGGAAATTCATGGCGAAGATGATATGAGACGAGATGTCACCATTTTCTCCGACAGCATTCATAAAGCTAAGCAGGTAAACGCATGAAGTAATCATTGTTTATTGTTTAAGTTTCAAGCTTACGGTGTTCTACTTATACATAAATACCGTAATATAAAAACTCGGCATAATATAATATATAGGGCATAATACACATTGATTTTACCAACTTTACTTTGGAGTAAGAGTACTCGTCTTGAAGGGTTTTTTTCTAATCATTGTTACAGGTACGAACGCCATTAGAAAATTGTGCAAGCCTTCATCTGGAACTTATTCGCCATACATCTGAACCCCAAGCTTTGGTTTGGGTGTATAACCAGAAGAATGTTACATTTTCTCGCAAGTTCTTGCTTCCCTTTTTAGCGACGCACTTCTTGGAGAAGAAAACTCGTGAGTTTCTTTAATTTCTAAAGATTACAATGTTTTGTGAGCTAAAAATATGTACATGTATCATATTCGTGCACTTATCTGCCATCTCAAATCAGCCTATTTTTTGCATTATATTTAAAATTCAGTAAATTGAAGAAAGAAGACTTATTTTTTAATGGATGCTTGTCTTTGCCCATATTTTTATTAAATCTTGTTAGTTTATATGAAACTTGGAAGTGAATGGGTTTGAAACCATTATGATTGAAAATGTCTCTATCATTAGTAATGTTTATATTTAAAACAATCTGAGATAAAAATTGTGTGTGTGAGAATATTGTGCATGTGGGATTTATGGAACCTATGAACTCATCATCTATTTTATTTCTACCCACCTTTCTTTTGACGAGTAGGTTAAAAGAAAATGGGCTCAAAATCTTTCTCTATTAACAAATTTCTGTGACTCCTCACACTTGTGCGTGGGCAAGGACAAGATATTCACGGTACTCGTTTTCTCAAACGAATCTTTTGAGGCTTCGAGTCGGTTGGCTGTTGTTCTCGTATCATATCTCATTTTTTACGTGTCTCATGCTTTATGGTCGCCTATATACTTTAGAATGTTCCAACTGTAGGACATTGTACATAGTGCTGTTCTGCTTTACTAAATGTGTACATTTTTTTCTCTCTTTTTTTATGAATTCCAGCATTCCAAGTGTATTAATATATAGGGAATACGTGGGGAGTATATTATTAATATTATTGAATACATTCCTTGCCATGTGAAATGTTAATACTTAATATATGTACTTGTTGTTTGACATTATGATGACAGAGAGCCAAATAGACATGGATGCTTTAGCTGCTGTAGACGAACACATGTGGCTAACAATAACGAGTAAAGGTAACGTGAAAATTGAAAATTTTATTTAAAATTGTAACTATATATTTACTAGACTGAAAGTTTTGTCCATTAAATTAACCTCCACTGTGCTTACATACAATTAGTGATTATATTTTTCGACTAATTTTTTGTGTGTAGATACACCAGAAGGGGAGATGAGTCCAATAAATAAATTTAGCAATGGAGCCAGTACAGCCGTTCCTTCAATTTCTTACACATCAGCCCAAAGTCTTGGTGTTGGTGATCCGATTAGTCAGGTAATGTTTGAGGTCATTTATTTCATATGTTAAATTTTCATGTAATGAATTGTAGTAAGTTTATATTTTATTTATTTAATACAGAGTGGGAGTTCTCAAAGTTCTGCGTACAATTCCTGCCCCTACACTCCACAAAATTCAAATGCTGACCCTGAAGATGGTTTTGCATTGGAGCATTATTTTCTGCCATCATTCAATTCTCGTGAAATGATAGAGAAAATAGAAAAGAAACGTGGGAAGCTTCGTGATTATGACAAATTAAAGGATGAACTCAGTCCTGCTGGTGCTTGTTCATGTTATCCGTTTACACCCAAAAACAGTTATGTGGATTCAACAAATCTTGACGCTATTTTTGATCAACGTGACCGGGACCGACAGCAGGAAAAATATCAGAGCAGTGGTGGAATTCTCAATCAGGAATTGTTACTCAGAAAACTCTCAAGTTATAATAATTTTAATGGTAACAACAGTAAAAATCAAAGCAAATTAAATCCTGATGAGGCTTGTGGTGGTGATGTCTTGAATGCTCAGCTTAATACAGACAAATCATCTCCAACGACTCAACAGCAACAACAGGGTCGAGTGAATCTGTTCAGTCCAAATGATAATGAAGCAGATCGTGAGTCTTAAAAAAATCAAATAACATGTTATTTTTAAAGAAAAAAGACATTAGGAATATTAGTCATAGTGTCTCATACTGGGAATCAAATAAAACAAAAAGTCGACCTAAATCAATTTACAAACTGTTCATTATGGCTGTGAAGTGTTGTGAGTGGTCCGAGTAAAAGATTGTCAAACAACCTTTTTAGTTTTAGTTTATTTAAAGTAGAGTTGGGTTTAACTTTTTAAATGTATTGAGTACTTACTAAGTAATACTTAATTTATTTAGAATATTTACCTTGTTCACTAATCACTACTACTCTTGATGAACTTTTTTTTAATTTATTTGAATTGATTTGTACAAGATTAATTTCTTAGCCGTGTTTCTTAATAATCAACTCTCATTTTGTACAATGTGAGACTCATTCTTTTCGTCAAGTCTCTCTCAAAGGAGAAAATTGCGAAAAATTAACAACCTATCAAAATAATTAATTAATTATTAGGTATATAATTTATCAAAAATACTTATTCCCTTAAAATTATTTTCAGTGTTTTAAATGTGTACAAGTATAGAATACTTTTGTAAATACAAAACACAAATACTACAAAAATATCAAGAAACAATGAGAAAGATGCAAGTGGTGAGTTTGTGTGAATGAAGCAAGTATGTAGTGTTTATTCTTTTATATAAAAATTTAGTTTAGTAATATTTAAGTACATGTTAATGGCCAAAATTGAAAGCCAACGCAAGTTATTTAATTCAACGAGATAAATATCATTCTGAAAATA
The DNA here is from genome assembly GCA_034700945.1 of Arrhopalites spinosus. Taxonomy (NCBI): domain Eukaryota; kingdom Metazoa; phylum Arthropoda; class Collembola; order Symphypleona; family Arrhopalitidae; genus Arrhopalites; species Arrhopalites spinosus. Next base: position 17,524 of record JAQIVZ010000516.1, read on the forward strand.
ATGACAACGGTCAATATCATTCATCTGTCTGTATATAATGTTCATATGTCTATTTTACATGAGAACTAATTAGTATGTATGCCTAGACATCGTGAAAAAATAATCAAATTGTAATCGTAATGAATTCTTGAAAACTGTGTTTTTGTGGTTTAAAGAGAAGATTATTATTGAATGGAGGTACAAAAAGACGTTGAAAACTTTAAGAAAATGTCAAATAAAAGTCTGGACAAACTAACCATCTGTCTTTTGTTGTTGTCCCTTTAATCATCATTTACTAAGCAGCATATGGGATATAAATGATATAATGGAAATGTTTCCCTAAAAAGTTTCAGGCACATTTTTATTTAACCATAAAAAAGCATTGAGTCTCATTTTGAGAGCGGACGCGGCAAACGAACTAAGACCGTTGGAAAAAATTCTTAACGAACATTTTCTTAGTCTTTGAAGACTTTGAGAGAGTTGAAACAAGTGGACAACTGTCAAAAAAGTAAGTAGAATTTCTTAAAATTTATGAAGGTTTCGGGTTATAATGACATATTATGTCATTTGATAAGTACTTAGTAACGTGTTTATTATTTTTCTACATGACAGGTATTTACATTGTTCGTCATGGCCGAGTCAGGGACACCTTGTAAGAATATTTCTCAATCGAGTTCCATTGAATCTCAAGAAGACTCAACTCAAGATGACAAATATTGTACCCCTAAACCATTTCGTCACCGTCGTCTTGATTCTTTAATTGGATCAGAGTGTAAAAGTCCTGTGTTGAAGATTCCATCTTCTCCTTTACTTGAACGAATTGGATATGGGACAGGTCAGTATTATTTTTATATATAAATCGTGTTGTATTGAAAGAAATGAAACTAAAAGTGTTTTAATGTGTATTCCATGTAGGCGTTGGTGTTTTCCTTCTGAATAGATCTCCAAGAGGAGAAATTCGATCCCCATGGGCAATTAAAAAGGTTGCAAAATTACGCCAGTCTCGGAGTCTTTATTCTGACCGTCTTGAGCTTGAAGCTAAGTAAGTAAAGTGTACAATTATTATTCTAATTTATATGTTATCAACGTTATTTAAATTTGTGTGTACTGGTCAATTGGTAAATCATATTTATGATACTTGTAACAAACATTTCATCATATCATCAATTTCTTTTTCTATTTCCTTTTAGAATTTTGAAGGAATTAAGCCATCCTAACATCATTGGGTAAATATTACTTTCCATTTCAAAGAAAAGTAGCTATTGTACCAGATTGCAATCTGGTAGTCCCAATCGATTGGGACTACCACTCTTTTATTATTTAAGTACATCTTGTAAATTTGTTTTGTAGATATCGTGCTTTTGTGAAGCCGTCAAACGATGCTGCTTTTCTAGCCATGGTACTGTGGATATTCTAATATTGTCATACAATATTTCATGTTGAAACTGCACACATGTTTTTCATTTATTGCCTTAAATGAAGTATAATTATTTTTCTTTGTTCAAAAGATATGAACATATGAATTTTTGTTTCGTCTTGCAGGAAAAGGCTTCTTCTTGTTTAGCTGATTTGACTGAGGCTCGCTATGATGCAGCGTTGGTTAACAATGAGATTCCCGATCCATTTTCAGCTGCCAATATCATGAAAGTCGGTGAAGACATTGCTAAGGTACTTGCATTTCTTTTGTAAAAATGTATAAAATCTTTACGTATCTTTTCACAAAAGTATTTTAGTATTTCTTTGGATTTTCAGAATTATGCATAATTAATCTTATCTTTGTTTCAAAGGCTTTAAACTATCTGCACAATGAAAAAAAGATTCTTCATGGAGACCTTAAAAGTGGAAACGTTCTCATCTTTGGAGATTTTGAGACGGTCAAGCTCTGTGACTTTGGAGTATCCAGAAAAATCAAAGATGATGGTACACTAGAAGGGGATTATGTAGGAACTGAAATTTGGACCCCAATGGAAGTTATCAAGAAGCAGAGAAGTATGTCTACTTTGTTAAATTTAATACATTCTAATTATATTCGAATATGACTTGTAGTCAAACTGACATTATGTACTTTGTTTTGTATTATTGTAGAGCAACCACATGACCCGATTACGTCAAAATGCGACATTTATCCTTACGGATTGACATTGTATGAAATGATCTCTTGTAAACCACCCCATCTCCCTACAGCTGATGATTATGATGAGACTGATGAAGAGAGTTTCAACGAGGATGCATTTGAAGAAAATTTGTCAAATTGTGTGGGTACTCGACCTTACCTTCCTGACATGGAGTTTGACTCCAGTTATCATACCATCTTGGCTCTCTTCTTTTGTTGTACTGAGGTAATGAGCAGAGAAATTAAATTTTTAATTTATGGGCTCAATCATTGTTACATGAATTCTTTAATTGTGAATTTTTGTTTCGTCTTGCTTGCAGGAAGACCCACTCAAGAGACCAAGTGCTACAGATTTACTAAAAGTTTTTTCAGCCGTCCATGGTGAAGCTGCCGTCCCAGAATAATTTCAGTTCGTCTGCACTTTTCAATGCTCATATAATACACTTTGTAGTACATACAGAGTCTGAACAAAACTTGCTGTCAAGTTAAAAATTTTTACCCACTTTTTTGGGGGTAATTGCACAAATAAGTTTACTTTTAATAATTGTTTTTATATACAGTTTATTGCTTTCATATATTCTTACGTAGCTTAGATGTTAAAAGTACAAGTGTTGTGTATGTTATGCAACATTTCAATGTAATCTTAAAATACTATGTGTTATTTTTATAGTACATACCATATAAAATTGAAAGAATTTCCAATGTCTTCCATATAATATATATTTCATTATAAGAAATTATCAATTATTTTACTAATGTTAGTAATTTTATTTATTCTACCATGATACTTATATAATGTAAGTACATGTAAATTCAATCGCACAGTATTTTTTGACATAAGAACTGTTATTAAATCACTAGAAGTATACATTGCATTTTCTCTGACATTGTAACAATATTCCTTGGCATCTTCATATTTTTACTGATTTTTTTTTCATATATTTAACCTACTGAGTATCATGTTAGAGCCCATCTCATCTTCTACTTGAATACATTTGAAAATTCTTTTATCCTAATTGCATACACCTGTCTTACAGGTGACAAAATGTCTAAATTTTTATATTATCCGACTTCATGTCTAATTCACATGATACAATAATCAGAATATCAAGTCAAGAGATATCTTTGTTTTGTACATTTAATAACTTCAAAATATGTGAGAAGAGTGGGGAGGATTGATAAAAAGACACATGAGAGAACTTTGTAACTCTTTAAAAAATCAAAAAAAAAATATTACAAGAAATTCCTCGCTCTGCTAGTTTTTGCTGCCTTGTTAACTCCAGGAATGCCAAAATATTAACTATTAACATGGAGCACTCTCTTTCTCTTCCATTATTATACACAACATGTATATCATGTAACAAGTGGAAAGTATGTACTATCGTTGAGTGTTCTTGATTAGTTTTTTTTGTCTTGCTCCCTGTATTAACATTCATGTCATCTATTCCAGGTTTGTGTATTTGAACTCATGTATATATGTATATATATACTCATACCCAGAGGTATAGATGAAATCTGGTCAGACTTCTTTCTCAAAATGAGATGATTACTCACTGCATGCTGCCCCATAAGACAGAACAAAGTTTTTTTTAAAAAAAGAAGAATGCATCTTGAACTTGACTTTTGAAAAATTTTCAATTCATGCAGTCAATAATCATTAGTGTAGTGGAGGAGCAGAAGAAGGATGGAACATATTTTGAGACTTGTACACTGATACCCATGACTTTATCTGAGCATCAAATGTAGATAATCTAAGTACCACACCACCACCAAACATTATTATTACAACTAATAACTATAAAAATGTAACAAAGGGATAAATGATATTTATTATTGTATGGGCTAAGCATATTCATACATGTTGTACATGTATACTTGTACAATGTACAATGGGCCAAGTTTTATCTCCCGCATCAAAAACAACGCGTCTCCGTGAGATGAAAACGTGATTTCCTTCTCACTCCGAAACCCAAACAGATTTTTTTTTCTTCTTTCTCTCTTCATCTATCTAGAAAATGTTAATGGAGCAACTTCATAAATTCACTTGAAAAATATCTGGGCTACTAGAACCAAGTACTAAGTGACTACAAAATGTAACTCTTGAAAAAAACACCTTCACTTTTCATTTCATTCAAATGAATTTTCCCTTGTCTCTCTCTCTCTCTCTGTTACTTTGTATAAAAAAAGGATTTATTTGGAAATTTCAAAAATATTATTTCTTCATTGTCATTAGAGGGTCCATCCACTTGTGTAAAAAATTAGTAATAAATTAGTGACAGATTAATGATGACCTCTTACTCTACATAAAAAATATATCATACCTACTGATATAACGTATCTGTTGTAATAGGAAGAGGTCAAAAAGTCAGTTAAAAATCACCGACTATCTCATGCCACAATGTATATCAACTTGACTTGAAGTTTCATAATTAAATAAAATCAAGGTTTGAAGACTGTATAAACAAATTTTATATGATAAAATTATGATTTCAGATTTATAAGGACTTGTTGTAGTTTCATTTTGATTGTTTTATCTACTTGACAAATGATTTCCTGGGACTGGAACAAGTGTGAGGATTTAAAAGTTAATTGAAGTGTACTAATAGAAAACTTTGAGTAAATCACAGGGGGATCTAATGAAGAGTCTCTCTCTCTCTCCCTGTCTATAGAAATAGAAAATACAAAGACGTCAAAAACTGAAGGTATAAAAACTAGAAGAACAAGGGGAGAAGACACAAAAAAGAAACTTAAAATAAAAAAAAACTTCTCATAATATCCCTGGTGTGATTCACCTGTTTCTACCTTCCCAATGGTCAAAGCCAAGTTATTGCCCTTCTAAGACTTTTATTTTCTGACCATGCATCCCATCTCATCCTCACTCTCACTCTCTTTCTTATGTAATCACATGAAATGAAGCAAGTGGGGAAAATCAAGACAAAGGCTTTTACAAATCTGTATATCTAATCTGTATCTCTAGTACATATACCCAAGTGTTATAACACTCAAGTTAGTTTTATAAAAAAAAAAATACAAGCCAATTTTGTACACGCTACATGTGTGAACCAAACCCTTGTAATTATACCTTTTCTACCTCTTTGACTAGATACAAGTCCTGAGGAAAAAATCGCAATAGTATCCAGAGGAAGAAGAAGCTACCCTTTTTTTCTATAGTCTCTGTCTCATTCTTCTTCTAGGGAATTCTTTTTCATCAAATCCTCCGTCCTTTCTACTCATTCTTTCACCGCTCTCCTCCACGGTCACATCTTCCAGTCTCCAGTCCCCTCAACTACATTGTATCATCACTACATTAAACCATTAAACCTACATTAAATCATAACTGAAAATATTCTTGTTCCAGAGACAATTGAGAGCAAGAATGTCCTCAAGACTTGATCAAGTGTGCCTTCTTCTTCTCTGGATTATCCTTGTCCTAGCAGTCTGCTGTCAAGGTAGGGGTAAGAATTTCTACCTTTTTTTTCTTTTTCTCTTCTTTTATTTAATATGGTCTCGAAAATAACATCTTTAACTCTTTTTTTATATTACATGGAAAATTAGAGATAATTAATCTTCACAGAAAAAACAATAATTGCTTTTTTTATAATTGCATAAAATGGCATTAAATAATTTTTACATGACTTTATTACAGGTCAAAATCGTAACATCAAATTGGTAGCAATCAGGTGAGTTTAATTTTTGATATATAAAATGTAGGGCGTAGGGACTTAGAAAAAATTAAAATAAGAACTGTCATAATTTTAGTTCATCCCTTGTAAATTATAACTTACTATTATTATTTTATATTTTCCAATAAATTAGTGGCAATCAATATTGGATCAGTTCATCTTCTCCATATGCCCCAACACTTAATTTTCACTTGGCCTATCAGGTAGGACAAAAAAAATTATTATGAACTTGTGTATTTTCTTATATAATTATTATTCTAGTTAATTAACAATCAAATTTTTTTACACAGTACTGCCGTACTTTGGGATTGCAGGTAATTAGTATTTTTGTGGTTGAAAATTTAAATTTATTATGTAAATTTATCAACATAAATTATGACTGTTACAATTATTCTAGTTGGCCACACTGGAGACAAAGGAAGAAGTGGATCTCATTGCAGCCTACCTAAAATCTGTTGAAGGTGAGTTCATTTTTGACTTTTCACTGTCAAATTTTTTAAAGTACCAAAAAAACTCGACACAGGACACATATAAAAGTGTATTTAGCAGTTCTTTTACCTTTTCCTTTACTACCAGCCGGTCAAAGTCAAGAACCGAGTGGTTATCTATCTCTTGTTCTTTTTTGTACTCGACTCAATTTTTTATTACATAAACATGAAGAGATTTTTATGCACAAAGATAAATGGGATGCTTCATTGTGGATTGAAAGTGAAAACAAATGATAGACAAAAATTCCCTTTTTTAGCTCTCTCATGCCCGTTCGTTGCCTTATTCTGTATAGTTTAGTTGTTCTGTACAGCGTGCAATTTATTTTTTGCTCGTCTCTTGTAATTTGCAAATTTTTCTTTTTGCTCCATCTCCGTCTCAGAGACTGTCGGAATTTATATTCTATTGTACTTTATATCCTTTTATAATTATTTACAAGAAAGACGTGGCCCGATGATGAGGATGACTTTAGGCAAAATATATATTATCGTCGTAATCAACGCTTATATTGATTATACTATATATTATTATATATAAAATGTACATACACATAACACAGTAAAGAGAGAGAGAGAGAGAGAAATTGTTTGTAAGAAAACTTCTCGTACAATTATTACATTGATGAGGATGAGGTACTATAAATGAGAGAGGGTGAAATGAGAGAATAGATGAAAAAAAATTGTTTTGCTTGACTTTTTTTTTCTTTTGACGATAGTACCTGTACAATATATATAATAGATTAGAAAAAAAAGGGTGTAGAAGAAAAGGGGAAATTGTCGGTCTGAGCCCTTCTCACCTTTGACTTGAAGATTTATGATCTGTAATTTGTCATGGATTGATGTGTAACAATCAAAAGGGGGTAAAAAAAATTGAGAGAGAAGGATGGGTAGTTAAAAATGTCTATTCTTTTTTTTCTTGAGACGCTTCAATTTTTTTCTATATAAATGTGTTGGTATTTAAACAGGGAATTCTCCGAAAGAGTATTGGACAAGTGGAAATAAATTAGGATCGGATGACAGCTGGATTTGGATGAGTTCAGGTAAAAATAGAACTTTATTCCCTTTTTATTCCCTTGAATGCTTCTTGTACCATCATTACTTACATTGTGTCATGTTAAAATTTCAGGGGAACAATTGAATTCCACCTTCTCTGACTATTGGCTTCAACAGAAACTGCAATCAACTAGTGGGTCAGTATATGTACAGATATATACGTAACAATAAACTATTATTGTCCTTTACACAGTTTTTTTTAAATATGAGATACTCATCCTTCAAGTTTATGAAGGAAGCGTGAGAAAGGGAGAGTTGTCTGGTTTAAGAATTCACGACTTAAAAAGCTTTTTTATGATTTTTTATGAAATACAGAGAATATTGCGTTACACATGATACATAAAAAATATATGCACTGATAATGTTGATTAAAAATTGTGACCTTAATTAAACTGTATTTTAATATTATTAAATATATAAACAGGGTAGCCAAAGATTGTATGACGATGCAAACATCCCCATTGACAAAAAGAACTCTATTTTCACCAGAAGAATGTGGCCGACCTTTGACATTTATTTGTGAGCAGTTGAGATGTCTCTACTACAATTATCCAGTCACTCCATTCCCTGATCCTGAAGCAGCTGCTGAGATTGCAGCTCTTAGAGCTGACCTGGAAGGCTCGAGCTCCATTCCACTTCCAGCCACTTCAGAGTCCCGGTAAGGTAAGCATCTAAAGGTCAATGGAGTTACAAGTTTTCGACATTGATTTGGAAATACCATGTAAATATGTATTAAATTTCTTTTTAGTTGTTTTTATTATGGTATGAAATAATATTTAAATTTGAATGCTTACATTTGAGGTCCTTCCCTCACCTCTTTGATGAGGATGCTCTGAGAATTCGTAATTACCTTCTGCGTACAACTAGCACATCCACAAACGGGAAAAATAAGACTTTTGAGCAAAATGTACCCTATGCACTTAAAAGACGTTTCTCTTCTTCAAGACCAATCTCTGAATCTGACCCTTCCATCCCTGCCACCACTGTTGTGATGAGTGAACAAAGAACAACTGAATTAGCTCCACCTCTTCCATCACCAGCTCCATTAACAACAACCACAATTAAATTTGGTGTGGTCAAGTCTACAATCAAAGATCAACAATGGACTCCACCCACATCCACTGACTTGAATTATGTCACTGTAAAAAATGTGGTGGTGTCAAAATCTGAGAAAGTTTCTTATTCCTCAAATTACAGTAATATTCATGGAGTCCCTCATCATCAACTACAACATCATGGACAAAAAACGTTTCATTTATCACAACAAAGACAAAAACAAAATGGACAAGATTTTGTCGTCGGTATTCCAGTGGACAGTTCCAGTGACTTTGGTAACTATCGAACTGACGCCTTGACTCAACAACAACATGAAGCAACAGAGACGGTTTTCTATGATGACCTTGGTCATACTGAAAATTATCATTTTGATGATGCCACTGAATTATTTCAAGATGAACCCGAAATTCGAAGTACTGTCAACAACAACAAAAATACTAATGAGAAAAATACTAATGAGAAGGAACCACCCATTGCTGTCAAAATGTTTCAGTTTCATCGAAGTAAAACTCCTGTAAGTTGGTCAAGACCTTAGAAAAAAGAAACTCCCAACTCAACAATTAAATATTTTGGGTTTGAAATCTTATTATTGGAAAATATCAGGAGATTTATTTTAACAATGTCGTCATCAAATTTTTTAATCATTGTGGGAAACTAACTGTTGTTTGTTGACTTCAACTGGAAAAAAACTGACGGACAAAATCATTATTCCAATACCTTTTTTAGACTGCTAACTTGAAATGCATTTATTTATTATTTAAACTCTATTTAGCCAGCTATTTATTTACTTTGTTAACTTATGTTACTAGATTATTCTAGAGTTTCAATTTTAAATACTTTTTACTATTATTATTTATGATGCCATTCATTCTTTGCATGCACAATTAAATGCATTAAAATAATGGTATCAAAATTAAATTATTCATGTGTAAAAATATTTAAATCTCATAAGTATACTTTTTGTTTTGTATTTATTTGTCATTGAATTAAAAAAAACAAAAAAAAATTCATAGTTGAAAATCCACATTACTTTTTCCATTAAAATGACTAACTTTAATTCTAAAAAAATGAGCAAATAATTTTCAAAATATTCTTATCAACTGCAATATCAGGATGCATAATTTATTCAGTTTTTACTCATTCTTTGACAAACACATTTTTTTAAATTACACATTTTCAATCAAACTACCTATATGTAAATATTAATATTAATTGTATCACTACTTCATTCTCAGTAGGAAGTAAAAACACTACATTGGTACTTAAATAGTATAGGTAATATGTACATATAGAGGCCAAAATTTCAAAAATTTCTTCTTTCAATCGAATCCAACAACAATTTTTTTTTCGTTTTGTAGATAACAAAAATTTTTGTTTATTTTTAGAAAGAAAGGGACATTACAAATACATGCACATTTTAATCACCTAAACTTTGCTAATATATACAATAGCAAAAAAAAGCCAATCCATATTTTTACGAGACACACTTGATTACAAGTAATGTCCTCACTCCTGTACTTCCAGACTTATGCGAAAATAAAAGAAAAAAAATCTCTTTTACTCTCCTTATCCTATTTTACATTTCTATCATACTGAAATAAATATAGTTAAATTGACATGGTTTTTTGTGGATTTATCACACGGAACAAAAAAAATTACCATTTTCTAAAGTGAACAAAACACAATAGCTTAGGGAGACCTCACACCATGCTAATTCTCTTTACATAATTAAACTTCAATTTCAACTTTGATGGTGAAGTGTAGTGTCTTCCTATAGAAAATGGGTTTTTAAAAAAATTATTGCAACAGTTATTCTAGTAGAATTAAATATCACCGTGGTCGTGATGGTTGGACACGATTTTATATTTGCTACTCTGGTACTGCTATCTCATTTATAATTTTAGACCCATTAAATTAAAAAAGGATCTACAGTACATGGTATATATTAATATACAGTAGCAGATTAATAGTAGGATATTACTTAAATTGTATCAATATCATAAGCTAGTTTATTTTTTTTGTTTGTTCTTGTTGATGAATTGAATAAAATCTCAACGTCAACTTTTTTTTGGGACGATTCTAATTAATTTGACTGACTTAGATCGTACTTAAAGTTTATGAAGATTTTTCATTTTGTCATCCTGTTTTTTTGTGTATATCAACTAACTTACGTAATTATATACAATGTAAGTGTAAAATATGGTAAGATAATAATCACTGACACTAAAGAAAATACAAAAAAAGATTCTCAATATTTTTTGTTGCCTTACGCATTACTCCTTTACTTTTAACATGACATATAAGTAATGATAATCCGTATAGCGAATACTATAGATTTCAACACTTACTCACATACACACGTATCTTCAAATGTAAATATTAGTAAATACTTAATCATTATTCCTTAATTTTATACGTTTCATATGAATTACGAACGATTTATTCATGATTCCTCGTAATCAAATTATCTTACAACAAGGTGCAAGGATAATTTCTTTTATATTTTCATAATTCCTTCAAAAGGAGCGTTCGAGTACAAAATTCTTCTGTTTCCAGTCTGCCTCTACAACTCTTAAGTATGTATATATATATATTTAATTAATAAATTTACCATAATAACATTGTTGTGTTGAGAGAATATTTGAATTATTACATTAATCAGTAATAATAATATTGATCTTATGAGCGCTCCCTCATTAAATAAAGTCAGTTAAAGAGTCAGTCCATCAATTAGCGAATTATCTTTACAATATTTGTAATCTTATTTAAATATTAGGCTATAGAATTTTTTTACATAATTCACCATAATTATAACTTCAGTTCAAATCATTATTATTGAATATTATAAAGATAAAGGGGGAGCTCAGTTGCTCATTTCGAGTAGAAAAAACCTCATTGAATTTATTAGCTGGAAAATTGTTACAACAGACGTTAATTTTTAATGTCTTTCACTCAATAAAGGTAGTTTAGTTTTTTTTGCATTCGTTTTTGCAATCAAGTTTGGTAGCACTATCTGATGAATCAGATAATAAAGATAATATTGCGTATCGAATAATCTTATTAGTAGTAATATAGAAGTTAGTAGCAAAGCTGGCAGTTGACAATCGCAGCATACTTGTTTCGTAAAGATATTTAATCAATTCCTATGCTTACTTTTTACAAGTCGAATCGAAGAGGTATTGTTTATATAAATCTAGTACGGATGAGATGGAAGTTGTTTAGTTGTTTTCTTCAACAAAGCTATGTTGGAAATATGTATTTTTTTACAATTATTGAATTCTTATATCGCGACTCGTTCAAACTCACAAAATGTTGTTATGGTTGGAAATCGATGACGAACTTATTACATTAACTTATAATATTACAACTGGTGTTCTATCGTTCTATTAAATTAATTAGAGTTTTTATGCACAACTTCTAACAAGTGCTTCTTGTATGCCTCTTGATTCTTCCAAAGTTGGGCTGCCTTAACATTCAACGGACTCTCGATATTTGGTTCTATCAATTCAATACAACAATTTAAAAACTTTTGTTGGAGACATAGCTAAGGAATATCTATGAATTGGGACTGGACAAGATCTTATACCTTTAATCTAAATTAAAAAAAATAGTACTCACCACTAAGAAGGGATTGAATGGAGATTAGAATTGTTCCTGAAAAGCGAAAAGAGTTTTAACATCTATTAATTTTTGCTTAGAAATTTGGTTAGTGGAATATAGTTCGATTTATAGGCGATTTTTATGTTCAAACATTAATTAACTCTGTTTTGTATGTAACAATTTTACATACGGATACAATATAATATATTGTATGAACATATTGTGTTCATATCAAAACGTTGTTTATAAATTATCACTGATAGTTGTACCAAATAAATACAATTCAACTGACTATTCTTAAACGATATGAATACTTACGAACATCCAATAGGGCAGACCATTTATCTGTAAGATTTAACAAAACAAAAAAACACATTACTTCAATGTTCACATTCTTGTTTTTCCTTCTGAATATGAAAGAAATACTTTCAAAGCATGTTTTATTGAACAGAGTTTTTTCTGTTTTTTGTTACCTTTGAGAATATCAAGACAAATATTTCCTGCAGTATCAACATTAGGATGGAAGCAGGCGGAAGTGAATTTTACGGAAGGTGCGGTGTAAGGATAGCCGCTAAAATAGAATAAACAATCGCTACACTCATGTAATCACAAAAATCTGGTACTATTTTAGATAAAAAAGGAATCTTCTCTACCTTGGAAACTCCAGAGACAATTTAAAGGTGAGACCACTGAAGACCTGTAGAAAGAAAGTCACATAAATTGTCAAATTCATCAACCCCCACCCCTGCATCGGGTATAACTTAAATACCCTTGTATAAAAATAAGATTAATTTATATCTATGAAAAATATCAAAAAAGACGAACCGTATCGTCCGGACCATAGATTGTTCCAATCCATTTGAAGATGTTATCTCCATCCGGAAAAGCAGAAATCCCCTTATCTCCTTTGGTCTAAAGTTAACCAAGCAGAACAATAAACATATGGTTTTTTACTTTTAATACAATACTTATTAAGAAAAAATACTTGTACACTTGTTCAAAACATGAACATAATTATTTTTTCTCATCTTATATTCATACAATTGATTATAATATGCTATTATTCACAATATCAAAAATGTGACTAACCATTAATGTCATCAGCTCGGAATGTAGTCTAAACAAATGAAATAACAAGTTAAAAAACACATTACACAAATCATGTAGGCATCAAATAGTTACTATCGATCATTTTATCTTATAGAACCACGAAAAAATTAATACACAATGATCAAAAACAAAATTTCAGACTATTTTTGAAATGAATTGAACACATTCATTTAGAAAGAAACAGACAATGTTGTTATATAATATTTGGCCATCAAAAATGAAATTACTCAATAAAAATAAGAGAAAATAAGAAAAAGTAACTTCAATTGCACATTATTTTTAAATACTTTTCAATTTTAAATGATATTGACGTGTAAATTGTAGTTTTTCCACTGACCTTTTGCTCACAGAATGCGTGTCTCGTGAGTTGGAGCTTGACCCATCATTACTTTTACTACGGCTGCTAATTCCTCTTGGACTGACATTTTGAGCCATGGTTTATGATATTTTCAAAACTATTACATTGAAAGAAAAACAACACAATTAATTTTAGGTATAATGGATTAAATATGAAGAGCCTCAATCTAAATTACAACAATTTTGTTTACACTTAAAAGTTGAGTACAAAAATGAAATCAATCAACTTACAGGAATGAGTCAGATAAATGACTAAATTAAACGTTTCGTCAAATTGCAGATTTGACGACTCTGACTATTTCTTAAAATAGGATAACTGTAATAATAATATAATATTATTTATGCAAAAAAGGAAAAAACATACTTTGAAGTTCAAAGTTTGAAGCAACCTTGCCCTAAATTGAATTTAGATTTAATGTAATCACACAACTAGGAGTAATTATGTTAACTGAAAGGTGTCTAGCTCAAATTTAAATGATTATTGTCCAATTACCTTGCAAAAATTGGTTTGGTTAACAATAATAAAGGAAATTTCTTGAAGACTTCAAGAATTAATACAACGGAAACACCAAAGATTTCAATGTTCAGACAGGCCATCGAGTGTTTCTATGCAAATCTTAGTTTTTACTGAAGTTTTTTTTTGCTTCCCTTGAAGACTTTAAAAGGGAACCTGCATTTCAGATGACAATGATGATGGTTAATTATTTGTGTTATTATTTAACAGTCTCTTGCTGTTAAAAAATTTCAATTAATATTAATACTTTATAGTACTTCAAAGGTTTCAATGAGTAACCATTGTTTTTTATTTAAAAAACCGTTGAATCACAGTTCACCTCCTCAGAATTTATTAACTGAATGGTATCTTTATTCCTGCTCACTGACACGTCTTCACTACTATTTTAAATGCTTACTAATCTACTAAATCCATTAAAATTATATAATGACAATGAGTAGACAAACCAAAAACATTAATTAAAAGGGGTAACTCGTTCTTTTATTTTATTAAATGATTTAATTTAAATCATTCATTTTTTTCTTTCATAAAATATTAAGCGTAGCCAACCATGTAATAAATCGTATTAAATAAATCAAGTTTTTCCAAACTTATCCTTCCTTTTGTACTATTGTACTATATAATATGCGTTTTAAATCAAAGTATTTTGGAAAGAGTTGGATGGAATTATAGAACTTTTATTTTGAAAATTACAAAGTATTTTGTGAGTTATTTTGTTCTAAAATTGTCTTGTTCCTTCCATGGATAGAGATGGCCTTTAATTGTGTTTTTGTAATGTTGTTTGTTCTGAAATATGTCTTACATGTTAAATGTTTGCGAGTGTCCGAATGTCCAAGTGTAAAATGCACGAAATGTTTGTGTATGTTTTAAATGTGATGAATGGATTTAAATAAATAAATTTTAATATTTTTTGTTTGTGTTGTGCAACAATGTCACTAAATGTGTAACTGAAATATGTGTATGTGTATGTAAATGTAGTGTTAATCATGTTCTATTATTGTCATTTTGAATTTGTGTACTATGTTCTGTGTTTGTACTGTTGTAGCGTCATATTTTCACTGGTTTGTGCATGTTGTGTTCAGTAATGTAATGTGTCATTGTAGATGTTGTTTTGTTGTTAAAAGTAGTGTAATACAATGTCTGTAATGTAATGTGTCTCAATGTGTAAAATGTCAATAATTAAGTGTAACAAAATGTATAGCTTCAGATTGTATCTGTATGTAAATGTGTAACGTTTTATCTTTGTTGTGTAAAATTTTTGTAGTGTCCCTTCATGTCAAGTGTTTCAAGTATAATGTCAGTTTGTGTAAATGTTCATGATTGTGTGTCTCTGTGTCATGTTGGTGTTTGTCTGGTGAAATGAATATGTATATGTACTGTGTGTCGTGAAGTGTTAAAAATATAATTATTACAATTCTTGTAAAAATGAGTGTGTGTGTCTTCCTGTGTAAATGTCCAGTGAAAGTTTCAAATGTTGTGTGTCAAAAATGTGAAGGTTTGCTGTGTGTGCTATGAAATGTGTTTCAATGTTCTATGTAAATGTATAAAAAAATTAACAGACTCACCTATTCCACATTGGAAAAGCTCAAGATCTACATAAATAGCTGTTAGTACAATACTGTACTAAGACCGTGAGAAAAAATTCAATTTTATTATCGAAATTTATTTGACACGGTCTGGGCAAAAAAAAATAAATCACATTCTCTTAAAATCTTGAGCACTAAAAAAGTCACATGTTATTTTGTAAAATAGACACATGAAATTTTAGTCATCTTCCTTCAACTTTCCTTTACAAGAGAACGAGAGAGATCCTTTTTTAAAAAAATTGTCAAAATGTACCAAATTGATAATTATGGCACAATAATCACTCAAAAGAGTTGATAATCAAATTCTCTACATAAAATAAATTAAAAAGGTGGAAAGTTTGTTTCAGATCAACTGCCTACTATACAATGTACTTGTAAATTCAAGACGATATTATATAACCCTGTGCAGTACAGTCTCTCTCCAAAAGTTTTGTCAACTGACTTGACCTTTGTGTGTCTCTCTGTTCCGAATAGGAATGGAAATACCCTTAAATCTTTTTCTTTAAATAAATAAATTAGTTTAGTAATAAATTAATGGTACGATTCAAGTCGCCCGAGCCTGACACCAATCACCCCGATTAACTTTCTCCTTTATCCAGTCCCCATACCTTAAAAGTAAAAAGAGAAAAGTCAATAAACTAAACGACACAGAGACATTTAAAAATTATTCAAATCATGGACTCTTACCTTGATACCCGGGTATAAACTCCTGGTGCTCTGTAATGAAAAGTCAACAAAACATTAATAAAATTGACAAACGTCAAATTTGAAATGTCAAAACTTACAATCGCTTAGCACAACCGTGACCCCAACTGACCAGACCCACTAAGAGGTTTCTGTCACCTTCTTCTGAGACCACTAAAGGACCTCCCGAATCATTTGTGCATGCTGAACAAAATGAAATAATTTTAATTGAAGAATTAGTATGAAAAAAGGTATAGAAGAGAGAAATTTACCATCGCGACCACCCTCAAGATACCCCGCACAGATCATGCTGTCCAAAATCTTGTCTTTGTAGATGGTCTCCTCACGACATTGTTTTTGACTAATAACTGGCACAACGACTTTATTCAAACCCTTTGAATTTGGTCCTACATGGTCAAAATATTGAAAACTTAATGTATTTAAAATGACATTTCATTTCTGAGTATAACCTCAATTAAAAAAAATTTTGTGTTACTTTGACTTATAATTTTACCACTTGGAAGGGTATATCCCCATCCAGCAACCGTTGCATTGTGTCCATCAAATTCAGAGTCAGATCGATTGAATGGAAGACAAATGGGACGGATACTGGAGCTTGCAAAGTCAATCGGGGTTGACAATTCAATTAAACCAATGTCATTGTCCACTGTTTGTTGATTCCAACCCGGATGGATTATGACTCGACGAATCTTACGAATTTCAACTGCCCCATCCTCCAAAATGGATGTTGTGTTGTGGACATTGAATGCCACTTCCATTCTGGACCATGGTTGACTGTACAAAAATAAAAAGTCATTTAAATTACACGAAAAACGTGTCATCATTTTTAATGACAAAAGGACTACCAACTTTTTAATACAGTGGGCTGCTGTAACCACAAATCTTGAATTGACGAGACTTCCTAAAAAAATGAAAACAAAAAATAATTAAATGGAATTGCACTCGATGAAAAATATTTTCATTGTACCTCCACAAATGATGTGCTGTTTATTGTCCCATTTCTTTTTGGTGATGGCAACTACAAAAAACATTCAGTTCATGTTTAGTCTAAAATAAATAAATTGTCAATTAATTAATTTAACAGACAATTCTCTTACCTATCCAAGGAAATTCTCTGGCCTCAGCTGGCTCTCCAAGAATGACGAAGGGTTCGACAGACTTTGTTGGAATTAAGAATGAAGACTCCCGACGACGCTCTTCCTGGTTCAGTATCGACTCGATTGGAAATCCCGAATTGGTTATCCCACATTCTAAATATTATTTAAAAAATATTTAAAAATTAATTTTTAAAAAATAATAAAATAAAAATCTCCAAAATTAGTAGCCTTACGACAATCCGCATATTTAGTTCTTGTGACATAGTCGTTGGGCTCTTCCTCCTCTGCCTCTGAATCTGAGCTTACTGTAGTGGTTGTCTCTCCACTTTCATTCTGAAAATAATATTAAAAATTAATTAATAATATTTCCAAGTGTTGAAAATAAATTTTTTAAAAAAACAATTAACTGAATTGTATACCTGGTCAAAATTGGGAGTGACAGTGGTGGTCTCACCACTCTGTGGGTCCGTTGTTTGACACAAACTGAATGGGATGTAAAGGAGGAGAGTACAAGTTAATAAAATCACAGATGATGAGCACCACAACTTGTTCATGACTCTAACACTACAGAACGACTAGTAGTTCGAGTCACTGTCTCTCACCCTCTTATATCGATTTCCGGTCTTTTTTGAGGACGACAAGGACGAGTCATGATGGCAAAATAATAAAAGTTTTCTGGTATTAAAATTGGATTGTCTAAAATACACAACAATTCATCATAACAAATATTACTCCCCTTCCCCCTCCTCCCAACCTCCACACTCATACCCAAAGGACTCAAAGGAGAGAGAGAGGGGAGTCCAACATTTTTATTAAATAATTTAGTCACGACTTGATCATAACAAGTAGAAATTCAGCTTTAACTATTTTTTCTACAAAAGTCTATGTAAGTTAGTATGACACGTGAAGGGAGAGAGAGAGAGAAACAAGTCTTTGTCTTCATAACACCAATTCATATACTACACAGTCTTTTCCCCTTCAATTTCAACCAACTATTTATTATGATCTCTCTCTTATTTTCTGTCTTTTTGTCTACCTTCATAATCAAAATATTAAGTCTAGTTAGAGTCAAAAAACTTGAAATAAAATCTGAGTTTTGAGATTTGGGTCTTGAGTTTCAAAGTGAAATGAAATAATTATGTGTGAGAGAGAGAGAGAGATGCTATTGTACTTATCTGTAAAACCGGTTTTTTTGGAGAGACTGTCTTTTTTTTCTATTTCATTTGCCGCTCAATTTGGAAAAAGTAGGCTAAACTTATGTTGATGCTGGTGCCCATGGACGTGAATTGTGGACATAGTGTTAGGAGTATGAGGACTAAGGTTATTTGATTTGAAGACAATCTTTATTTTTATTGTACACACAATCTTCCTCTTTAACTTAATACCCCCACAAAAAACATTACAATGTTAAAAAAGAGGCTCACGTAATTAGCTCACATTTCTTTTACTAACCCACATTAAATCTTCTTCATTTTTCTTGATCCTCTTTTACTAAATCCGGCATCACTTTGGGTGTTATAATAAACAGAGAACAATGTGTTATATATTCTCTCTCTCTGTTTCGTGAGGTGGAGGATCAACTTTTATATTTTTGGGCTAAACACGACAAGTCTAAAAAAGGCAATTTGCAAAATTTTAGTGCAAAAACATTGTACAGTTTTATTTTTTTTATGGAAAATTGGCAAACTAGTTAGTTGTTGTTTTTTATGTATTAAATTGTCCTTTCATTCTCAGTTTTATGAGGGGATTCAATGCCAAGGGGTTTGGGAAGATGTGATGACACCTATCAATTAGCGAATTATTTGCCAGCCACAAAA
Source organism: Arrhopalites spinosus (assembly GCA_034700945.1). Classification (NCBI taxonomy): domain Eukaryota; kingdom Metazoa; phylum Arthropoda; class Collembola; order Symphypleona; family Arrhopalitidae; genus Arrhopalites; species Arrhopalites spinosus. Next base: position 36,679 of record JAQIVZ010000516.1, read on the forward strand.
AATGCAAAAAACAATTGACCACCTGCACTAGCCCTTTGTTTTTATTGTAATGTTTAGTTTTTGTTGTGGTTAAGTATTTAACATTTTTTTGGTTGAGTTGAGGAAACTTTTTGATATTCGAGGTTAGTGAAACAGTGTTCAAAATGGGAATAACTTTGCACTCTTTTTTTCATTCATCATTTTTCACTGAGGTGTCAATAAAAAACAATCTTTTTGTTTCTTTCCTCATGAAAATATAAAGGTAAGATGACAATGAGTATTTTAACATGAATAGAAATTTATTTTGAAAAAAAGGAACTTTTATTGTCTTTTATGCAAATTTTAAAAAATGACAAATAATTTTAAAGTTGAAATTGCTGCAAAAATTTATTGTTCTTCCTTTGACACCATTCCCCTTTCCTTGCTACAGCGTAAATCCATTTTAAATAAGCTGTAAAAAATAATATTTACATAATTTAACAATCACTCTTTTGTCTTTAAGGGTCAATTTAGAATTAATTTAAAATTTTAACTTACAACTAACACGTGTGTATACTCCTGGAAGATTTTTGCGTCCACATCCTTAAATTTAAATTTTAGTTTTAAAATTGAGACATTAATTTCAATTAAATTGAAAATTTTACCCCGCCCCCAGGCTACAATTCCAACGATTGTGTTTCGATTCCCATGTTCAACCATCAACGGTCCACCACTGTCAGACTGGAATATTTTAATTTTTAGTAATTATTTTTATTTAAATTAATTAAATTTTATTAATAGTTAATTACATAACAAGCATCTTTTCCCCCTCTCAAGTCTCCAGCACACATCATGGTAGAATGAATTGAATTATAGTGATCTGTTTTGAGACACTGATTATGGCTCAAAATGGGGACACTAACTTTATGGAGAGTGGAAGTTCGAACCCCTTTTGACAGTTTAAAAAATGTTAAAAAAATATTTAAATGTCTAATTACAATTAACATTTTAAAAATACTTCGTACCACTATGAGAAGCATTGTAGCCAAAACCAGCCACGGTTCCAAAATCCCCGGAATAGTCATTTGTGTTGGAAGTTGGTAAACAAACGGGACGGATGGAACTTCGAGTGAAGTCAATGGGACTTGACAATTCAATTAAACCGATGTCATGCTCCCGATTCTAATTAATTATTAATCAATGCTTCTCCACAAACAATCTTTTGACGTTATAAACTTATGTCTGCAGAACTTACCCATTGAGGATACTCCGGATGAAGAATAAATCTTTTGACCTTTCTTCTCAATACATTATCGTCTGTCTTTACTTTGTCAATGTCATGAGCATTGAACCAAACCTCTGTCCACGAAAGGAATCGACTAAAAATATTTTTAATTTAAATAAAAAATTTTTGTATTATTTAAATACATTTATAAATTATAAATGTTAAAAATAATTATATTTTAACTAACTGTGAAATACAATGCCCTGCGGTCAGAATAAAATAACTATTAATTAATGCTCCTCCACACACAATTTTCTGACGTGGTAAACTTATGTCTGCAATGGCTACCATCCTACAATTAATTCAAAAAAAATATCATACTAATGTATAAATAATTTGAATTATGATTAAAATTATTTTAAATTAAAAAATAATTAGTTGTCAACCAAGGAAATTCATAAAGTTCGGCGGGTTCTCCTCCAACAATCAATGGCCGAACCAAATCAGCCCCGCCATCATCACTACCAGTCAGCTCATCTTGTTTATAGTGAAAGTTAAAGATGGGGAAAAGCTGATCGGCAAATGGTTTTTTTCCACATTCTTCAACACAATTATGATTTAATTAATTATTGTCACACTCAAATTATTAACTAATTATCTATATATCACTTACTACACCCAGATGATCTTTGTCTTGAATAAAAAGTCAAGTTTTTCTCATCATGTCGTTCCTCAATCTCTTCAACCCATTCTGGTCGAATAGGTCGAAGGGGTCTTCTTTTTCTGAATTCCGACTCAAATAACTCAAATTCCTTTGTCCTTCTCCCCCTCTCATAATTTAAATATGAGTCCTAATAAAATCAATGAGATCTCAATAAAATTATGTACACATACAATGTACATTAAATTTAATTTTCAATGTAAAACTTACCTTGAGTGAAGAACTGAATGAACTGGAAATGTGAGAAAAATGACGGAAGGGTAGGAGAGTCAGAAAAAAATAAAGTTGACTGATTCTCATTTGAAGAAAATTGGGTATAAAAATTTAAATCCAATTAGCCAATCACAAAGACACACACAGAGGTAGTCAACTTGTCGTCATAGTCAAAAAAAGTTGAAGTAGTTTTTTAATTTATGGATTAACAAATTAAAAGGATAGGGCGAGGTGACAATTTTTGGTTGGGATTTACGAGGTAAATATTTATTATTAAATATAATTTTGGTGTACGCGACTTATGTCAACTCTCAACTCTCAAACCACAAGAGAGTAACTAGACAATAAAAATTTGAAGCTGGATCATCTCGGCAAAAATCTTTTCATCATCATATGCTCATCTTCCCCCCAATTCTTTTTGTCTTTAATCGTGAGGAATTGAGGATTTAGAGTATATACAGATTAACCTGATGACTCTCAAAAAAAATGTTGATCTTGAATAAAAAGCTTGATAAAAATGATGGACTTGAACTTCATCTTCATTAACATCAATAGTCACTCAAACATACAAAGAGACTCTTGTCTATTGTATATCTTATCTATCTACAAGATTTTTCTTTTCGTGTAAATTAACTAAGATTGTCTATGCATGCTCTTTGTTGTTTCTTTTTTGTGTTCTTCTTTTTTTTAATGGGATCATACACGCAAACATTGTTTCACTTTATTAGGGAGGATGTAGCATAAAGTTTACCTGTTTGTACACTTTGTAATATTCACAACAAAATTAAGAGTGATATGCAAATTAATCATTGTCATTTTCTCCAATTTTTTTTTGTCCATTGTCGATTTTTTGAATGAGGCCTCAATGTTTTTTTTGACAGACAAAAAATTAATGAAAAGATACTTATCACTGATTGAGCTATTTATTTTTATTTGTTTCATGACTCGAAATTATCATTTTAATCAAGTTGGGCTAGAAATGAATTTTAGTAGAAATTTTTTATTAGAAATATTTAGAAAATTATGAAAAGTCAGTTGTAAGAAACTGTCGAGTTTTTAATAAATATGATTGAAATGTTAATTGACTTGATGACTAAGGCACGTACTGTAAATATTTTATGGTTGAATTAATAAAAATGATAAAGTAATTAATTATTGTGTGATTAAATAAATAAACTTGTTGTGGGATTGTTACTTACTGAGGTATGATGATATAGTTTTTTACATGTGCTTCACGATTTTGTGCATTTCCTTATTCAATATAATAAACCCTCATTAATTTAATAAACTTGTTTTAAAATGTTAAATACATGTTAATTAATGAACCAACTACTTTGTATGCATCAGTTTTATCTATAGCATGTACTTTATAATTTATTATGAATTTATGAAGGGGCTGACACAAAACAGACAATTACAAGCTTGTTTCATGTAAGGCACATGTACACAAAAAAAAGTTTTCAACTTACCTGAGATGCAATATGCATACAAGGCATGTAATTAAAAATAAAAGTACAAGCAAGACGACACAGAGTTTTAAGTCCTTTAGTGGAACTTTATTTTGTCAAAGTTAAAAATCTCCCTATTAACTTTTCTCTTTATAATAATTGTACATATTCACCAATAAATAAATTAAGAAATCTTTTCTACTTAAAAAAGAAACCTTGTACTTGAATTCTCAAATCTTCAAAATTTATTCACACCAATCCGCATCCTGTAAATTGAAAGTGAAATAAAATATAATTAAAAATAATTTAGAAATTAAAATTTTCATAATTAATTAATTTGTATGAATGAAAACTTACAAGCGTATTGTGTAGAATCCATTCTGGGTAAGCTGCAAATAATATTTTAGAAATTAAATTTAAATTAAATTAACCAAAATTAATAATTTAAAATAGTTACCTGAGATTCTCGTATGAACGGTTGGACTGTAAGCTCGATTTGGGGTGTAGCCAAAAGCAGTGACACCAACAAGAGTATGACGTCCCCCGTTGGAAATTACTAAGCCACCACCGGCATCAGACTAAGAGCCACAAAAGATTTTTATTAATTAAATGAATTAAAATTAATATACATTAAAATATTTAATAAATTATTCAGTGTACTCACAACACAATTGTTATCTCCCTTGGCAGTCAAAAGTCCAGCACAGAGCATATTTCCAGTGATTTTCCCACTGTGTCGTGTATCCCGATTACAAACTTCATTGGACAAGATTGGCATGTCAGCCTTACAAAGTCGATTATTTCCAATTCGATTATTAGATGAGCCAAAATTTGATGTTCCCCATGCAGCCATCTTTCCCATTATTCCACTGTGTTAAAAAAATTCAATAATTAAATTCAAAATTCTTTCTTTTTTTCAATAGAAATATTTTTTGATATTCATTACCTGTAATCATTATTTCCAGCAGGGACACAAGCAGGAACAAAATAATTATTTTGTCCAATGGGGACAGTCTCAGTCAAGCCAACGAGAGCAATGTCATTCTCTCCACTATTTCGATGATAATTTGGATGCATTAAAATCTTCTCAACAGCCAACTTGAGAGTTCCACTTGATGATCCACTATTTTGTAAATTATCATGAACTGTCAACCAAACTTCAGCCCGATCAGGGAGTAAACCATCCATGCAACTTGCAGCGGTCACAACATATTTTGAGTTTATCAACGTGGCTCCACAATGGGGTCGTCCACCTATTAATTAAATTAAAGTCATTTTCATTAGTTAATCATTTTAATTAATTAATTTTGTCCACTGTAAACACTCACCTGCAAACAAACCATTTTTAACTACAGCTGCAGTCCAAGGCCACTCATTGACTCCACCTCCAGGAACACTGAATGGGATTTTGCCACATTCTATATATTTTTCAAAAAATAATTAATTAAACTTTTAAATTAATAGTTTTAAATCTGCTGTGCGATGATGATATTAATTTAAAATTATTTGCAAAAACTTACCACAAGCAGCCCGAGCTTGACCATCAGAAAGAACTTGTTCTCCAGTAACAACAGCCCATTCCTTCTGGAAATTTGTGGTGTTATAATTAGTGGGTCTTAAAGTAGAGGATGCAGTGATAGAGATGACATTTTGAGTTTGACTCTCCTCTTGAGAATCATCTTCATCTTCTTCCTTTGGTTGTTGAGTTGCTGATGACTCACTTTCAGTTGTTGTTTGAACTCTCTCCTGTTCCTGTACATTCCCAATGGCATTATTCTTATCTCCAGTCACAATAGCCCACTCTTTATTAAAATCAGTGTCAGTCGCCACTGGAGCTGGAGCTTTGTTTCCAGAATTTTTGACTGGTTTAGGTACAGCTTTGTTGCCAACTTGCTCAGTAACATTAGAAGAAGGGACTTTGTCAGTGGAAGATTCTTCATCTTCATCATCTTCATTTCCAGCTCGAACAATTCCTTTTTCACCCCCACTTACAAGATTAAATTCTTGATTAAAATTGCCTGCAAGATTGATGGGTCTTTTTGGTCTTTTGGTTGTAGTAACTGTTGGTGGTTGTGTGGCAGATTGAGCTTCATCTTCATCCGACTCTTCATCAACACCCGTACTCGGTTCTGTTGGTCCACCTTCTTCCGGTCCGGGAGGTGGTGCACCAGTGGCAGGACCTTCAAATTCTTCTTGTTTTTCAAAAATCACTGGTAACACTGTCGTCCCTGGAGCATCATCCAATGCTTTTGGTTGGTTGGTAGTAGCTTCAGATTTCTTTTAATTCATAACAAAATTAAAATTAATTATACACAATAATTATTTACACACAATAAAATTAATAATTACCTCTCCAGTGGGACTTGAATTGGTCTTGTGAAGAATGAGAAGGAGACAAGTTGTAAATAAAAAATGGGAAGATATTTTCAACTTCATTTTTGTTAATTAATTAAAAATTAAAATTAAAATTTCAATTATTTTTTTTAAACTTTTTGTTTGAGTAACCTTCAAAGTTCCAAGTCTAACTGAACTCGAGTTGAATGTTGACACGGTATCAGGATCAAAGACGTAATCATTTATTGTGCAACGGGAATATGTCAAGTTGAAGATGGATTGAAAAGACAAGGGAATAAAAAAGACGAGGCAATTGGGGGCATAACGGAGTGTGTCTAGCATGAGACAGAGTTCTTTAGTTTAGTAATAAAAATACAATTTATTTACCAACTTTCCTGTTCTTCAATCCCAATCTCGACCGGTACGTTGACATTTCAACAGAAAAAAAGAGCAACTTCTACACAACGCCCAGCGGGGTGACAAAATCTCTAACAATCTTTTTCATTTTTTTTCTAGCCTCTTCTCTCTCTCTCTTCCTTGATTCTATGAGGAAGATATGTAAACCAGTCGGCAGAATAAATCAGAAGTTCATTACAACTCCATTGGTTCTCATATTACGTTTAATGAATTTAATGTACATGCAATATCCCGTGTTTTGTCATCAAATCTCACTCAATTTACATTGGGGTTAGACAATACCTTGACCCTGACCCTGTGAACAGAAACAGAGGACTTGAATTAAAATACTTTTTTGTTTATTCTTTTGTCTCTCTTAATTCTGTTTTGAGGTCAGTGAGATTTGTATTTATTTTTTGTTGTTGTGGAGAAACGAGTTGATTTTTATTATTGTCAATCAATAATAATAATAGAGTGACTATTGTTTTTTTTCTCAGTTTTATTGTTATTTGTTTACAAAACAAGATGAGCAAGATGAGTCACAGATTTTTATTGTGTTTGTGTTGAATTGGGGGAAATTTTATACCAAGATGATTTCAAGATTGTTTGATTAGTACATGCCAATATTTTTTATTGAAATTAATTAGTTGAGAACAATTAAATAGGATTTTTAATTAAAAATAAATTATTTGAATTTTAATAAATTATGGTCACTAATCACTTTTTGGTCCAATGAGAAGCAGGGTCAATTCAGATTTCAGTCTTTGCACCAAGTCGCACCAGCCGTTTCACTCAAAATCCAGTTGTTGTATCCTGTAATGATTTTTTTGGAGTGTTAATTTTTTAGAATTAATTTAATGCTAAAAGTTAATTATTTTTAAATACTCACGAGTGGTCCTTGCATAAACTCCTGTGATAAATTAAATAATAGATGAATAATTTTAGAAATAATTAATTATTGTAAGGATACTTTTTGAGCTAATGTCACTTACCAGGACTTCTAATGCGAGCACAGCCAACCCCTGTAAAATATAATTTAGTTTTTAATATTTATTAAAAATTATGAAAATTTATTTCTAGAAAAAGTACCCCATGAGACGACTCCTACAAGGACACTTTGACCTTCATCGACCAGCAATGGCCCTCCACTGTCACCCTATTTTAAAAATAATAATTTCAAATTTCAATTAAAAAATGATTAATTCTTGAAAAGAAAATTTAAAAATCGAATTTTACTTGACAACTATCTCGTCCTCCAGTTTGAAGATCTCCAGCACACAACATGTTATCAGTGATTTTTCCTTTGTAGTGATGAGTATCCGCTTGGCTAGTACAGACTTGATTACTTAGAATGGGTACAAAAACTTTTTGTAATTTTTTGGAAACTTCCTGGGAATGTTCTGAAGTAGTTCCCCATCCCACAACTGTTCCAGTTTGTCCAGCATAGTCATTGCCATTATGAATTGGAAGACAAGCTGGAAGAATGGCTGCAGCTCCAAGAACAAGAGGTTCCTTTAATTTTAGTAGGGCGACATCATTGTCAATTGTAAAGGGATTGTAACGTGGATGCATTATTATTTTCTCAATTTGCATTTTTATCGCTCCCTTCCTCCTCCTTGATCCCTGCAGAATTTCTTGAGTAATCGTCTCTGACTTGAGGAACACATAAATATCGTTTGGAGTTCTTCTAAAACTGAATTTAAAATGATTAATTAGTGAAACCATGAAATACAACTAAACATTTAATATTATATACCTTTGGACACAATGTGAAGCCGTCAAGATGTAGACGTCATTAATGATTGTACCCTACACAAAAAAACATTTTATAATTTTATTTATATTTTTCAGTGTACAAATAATTTTGTACAAAATCTTACCCCACAAAAAACTTTGTGATCTTTGACTTGTACAATGGCTGCAGTAAAGGGATAATTTTTAATCTCAGCATCCGTCCCATTTATCACTTGCTCTGCAGTTGCTTTTCCACATGCTTTATAAAAAATAATATAAAATTAACTTAAATTAAATTAAAATTTTTTCAACTTTAACTTACTGCAATCTGTGGTCAAGTCTCCGGTCAAATATCTTTTTTTGCTTTTCCCTGGTAGAATTTTGGTATTGGAATTAATAAAGTCCAAATCAAATGCCTGCTCCTGATCTTCAACATTTTGATTATTTGTCGTATTGGGAAAAGTCTCTCTGTGGACTTTATTAAACTCGGCAAAATGTCCTTGGGTCAATTCATTTGTTCTTAGTGATAGAAACTCTACAATTAAATTTAGAATTTTTAATTGTCTTTTAAATGAATATTAAATTTAAAGTTAAAAAAAGAGTGATGGACACCTTTAGAGGAAGGATCATCATCAATGAGGGTAGTGACGATGGTTTGTGTTTCAGGGATGGAAGTGGATAGTTCAATATTTAATTCCTCCTAATTTAAATGGGACTTGTTATAATGTACCATAAAATAAAGTTAAATGAAAAGGGGGTTGGGTTCTTTATTTAAATAAAAATCAACTTACGGTGACCACAGCTGACTTTGTAAGGAGGATTTGAATGCAAAAAACAAAGCAAAAATAAGCCACCGTCATGGTCATGTTGACTTTGAATTGGCTGGACGGGAACTAAGGATGAGATGCAGTTGAATTGACTATATTGATCTTCATTTGCATAATCTTGTCTCCTTGTCAGACAGAATTGCACAGAGAGAGAGACATGTCACTGTACAAAATTATGGTCACCTTGCAATCTCAAAACTTGTTTTAAACTTAAACTTGACCGAATTGTCAATTTTTTTCTACTTGTGCATCTTATAAAGATAACCTGTTATTAGCATGGAAATGCATGAGGTGATGATATGCATGATATTCAATTTTGATTAAAATGTTTATTTTATTTCAATTTAATTTAATAATTTAATTTTATTTATTTATTTTATTTTTCATATAGATTTAAGATTGACACCATTTTGCATCTTTTGTATTTTCCAAAATCCAGTCTGGGTATCTGGCCACTCGAGCTAATTAAAAAAAGCAATTTTAATATTAAATAAATTCATCAAAATTCACAATTCTTAATTTAAATTAAACTTACTGTAGACTCCCGGAGAATTCATCCTGGCACAGCCTAGAAAATAATTTAGAGATTAAAATGTGATTTAATTTAATTTATTAAAAATAATTTTGACTTGCCATAACCCCAGCTCACAATTCCCACGAGGGTAGAACGTCCTTCAGTAGAGACCACTAAAGGTCCACCAGAATCTCCTTGACAGCTGTCTTTGCCACCCTAGAAAGTTAAATTTAATTAAATTAATTATTATATTTAATTAAAATTAAACGTTTTAAAAACCTCTAGATATCCAGCACACAGCATATTATCAGTGATTTTTCCAGTGTAGGTAGTCTTTGTGTTACAATCCTAGAAAATCAAGAAGATTAGCAATAATTCGGAAATAATTACAAATTAATTTTTAATTTACCTGATTAGTCATAATGGGTACTTGAACTTTCCTCAAAACTTGTGACGTTGGCCCTGACTGACTCGTTGACCCCCAACCTGCTACCGTTCTAATGAGAAAAAAATAATTAGTCAATAATAAAAAAATAATAAATTTTATATGAAATTTACCCAATTTGATCCGCCATATCTTTGGTATTACTAGCAGGAAGACAAGCAGGAGCAAGAATACTTTCTTCATGGAGATCAACAGGTGTAGCCAATTTAAGCAGTGCCAAATCATTATCAATATTTCTTCTATTATATTTTTCATGCATTATAATTTTTTCTACTTGAACTTCAATTGAACTTGTTGGATTCTCATTTGGTTTAGAAACATCTTCTTCATTTAATCTCACTTTGAGAGATCTCGCTGACGCTCCGTCAACACAATGACTAGCAGTGAGGACACTATTAATTATTTAAAATTAGCATTAGACATAATTTTCAAATTTACATTTAAATTAAAAACCGTACTATCTATCAGAAATTAAAGTTCCACCACAAAAAGGTTTTTGTGAGTAGAAACCAAACCAATTTCTTTTGAATAGAGCAGCAGTCCAGGGCAATTCATTAATTTTGACAGGGACTCCATTGACTATACGGTGAAATTGCCTGGGCGTTCCACACGTGCAATTTAATCCATCTCTCGACACAAAGACATCAAGTGTTGAGCTGCTATTCGTCAATACTTTTATCGTGGCCAATTGAGCTAAACTCACATCAATCAAGCCTATGTGTGGCAATGGAGGACCATCAACATTGGGAGAAGTTGATTCAGTTTTTGGGGGTTTTTCTGTAGAATTTTGATTTTGTGTTGCATTTGTAACCACAGGATCATCCACAGGGAACACTGGACGTGAGACAGAGCCAAAAACAGCAAATATTTCTGATTCTGAATCTGATTTTATATCTCCCTGACCCTGTGAGAAGGTCGTTTGCTCTATTTCTATTCCAGGTGAGTCTGTGGTGATGACACTGTCCATGTTGGCTACTTCATAAGCACCTGTAGCTAATACTAAAGAGACTTACATTTCACAAAATTTTTTATTTTATTTATTTAAAATTGGCAATTTACCCGTATAGTCATCCTCTCGTCTGGGAACTGAGTCGTAAATTATTTTATTCTTGTTGATATGATCCAGTGGGGAGTAGAAATTTGGCAAGTTTTTTGTTATCTGAAATTAAGAATATAATTTAGAAGAGCTAGACTATTTAATAATTTAATTTGCCATTTAATTAATAATATAAAAACTTTTTACCTCTTTCACAACGGACTGGTGGGTGGATTTAATGGTAATTAGTAGAGATAATAATACGACTAGTTTAATTTTAAATCTCATTTTAAAAGATGAAATAAATGTGGGTAAATGTGAAGAAAAAACAAAATGAAATGAGAGTACCGTCAGTTGGAATGATTTTTTGACACTAAAACAAAGTAAATAAAATACAAGAAAGCAAGTTTCAAATATCATCAACATTTTTTTGGGCTCTTTGCATTACAAATTTCAATTTGTCGTCACTCCGGCTTCGTCATTGTGACACAGATCAAAGTAAGGTGACAAGTCACACTTCTTCTTTTGTGGTTCAGTGTTTTTGCTCATTATTGTAAATAAATAATATTCAAGTTTTTTCATCTTGAGAGCATGTCCTCATCCTCACCTAAATATATTTTTTTTATTCATTCATGGAAGGAATTTACGTGACCAGACATGTTTGCTCATTTAAAATTATTATCTTTTAATTATAATCATGACAGATACTAAATTAAAAGTTGGAATTTTTTATGACAAAAATTGATAAAATATCAAGAAATATTTCACAACTTTGTTTAATTTGAACAAGGCGTAAAAATTATTTTGGGACCAAGTGCAAAAATGAGCGTCATTATTTTTAATACAAATAAAAATTTAATTTATGATTTTATTACGGAGGCTCAACTCCAACTCTGGTATTTAATTTTTTGTTTACGCTGGAATATTTTCAAGAAAATTTTTATAATACAATTTACCTGTAAAATGTGTTAAAAGTAAACTTTGGATTGAAGTAATATAAAAATAAATTTTTTTTAATGATATTTAATGCCATTTTATTATCACTAATTAAATAAATTGCCGACATTTTATACATGACATTGACATTGTGGACTGCGTTCTATGGTCAAGGTAAATTTTGTGACATAACCAATTTGATAAAATTCATGTTGTGTCATTTTCGTCATCCACGGAAATCAGCCATTTGAATTGATATTTGACAACAAATGGATCATTGAGGACTACAATTTATTTTTTTTATCAATTTTTAATTGAGATTAGCAGAGAGGAGACAGCCAATTAAAATTGAGGGAAAGTACGTGGATTGGATCAAGTATGTTAAAAAATGTATTTTGGATATTGGTAAAGAACTTTTGACAATTGACAATTTATTAACAATTTTTAACTATTCATAGAATGTCTTTTTATGATGGATTAGAATTCACATAATTATTTTGATTTAGGAGTTGTGATGAGTCTGTGAATCCCCTAATTATTTTTTTCTGCTGTCGTCATAAATGTAAGCCAGTCATCATTAAAAGATTCCACGAATGCCAATTAAATAAATAGTATCACATTTTTATATCTAGTGGCCATTATGGGATTAACTTTTTGAGATAAGATTCTCCTGAATTTTTTTTATCCCGTCGGTTCATTCATGGAGGCTTCCCTATATAAACTATGGAACAGGTGACTTCCTCATTTAATCTGTTAATTGCTTAGCACTGCTTCATAATTAATTTGTGAAATCGATTTTTAAAATATTTAATTAATTTTATCTCGAGAGAGAGAGAAAATAATTATTACAAAATGTGGAAACTTTTAGCTTTGACCTTATTGGGACTGTGTGTTTCGACACATGGATTGACTGAACGTAAGCTTTTAATTAATTAGATTTAATTATTTTTAATTGGAAATTGGAATGAAAATTAATTTAAATGTCGTTTTTTACAGATGACTTTACTTGCAAGGGAAAATTAGATGGAATTTATGTGAATCCATCGGATTGCGCCAGCTTTTTAATGTGTTCAGGAGGGTAAGTTTCATTGTTTCTTTTTGAGAAATTTTGGAGTTTTTTTTTGGTATTCAGTGATTTTTAAAAAAAACTTGATTTTTTTGTGCAGACACAAGACGAAGCAAAACTGCCCAGCGCCCTTATTATTCAGTCCTAGACTTTCAGTTTGTGATTGGGCAAATAACGTTGAATGTCAAGTACAAGAAGAACCGGAAGTGACGGAGGGTACTGTGACAACAAAGAAAGACGACAAATTTGATTGCCACGACCTGCCCAATGGGCCTTATCCAAATAAGGAGGACTGTACAACATTCTTTGAGTGTTCAAACGGAGATGTTTTCCTCTTCAAATGCCCACATCCATTGATTTACAATCCGAGATTCTTTATTTGTGACTGGCCTTCTGAGAGTAATACATGTCAAAGTGGGGTTACTACACCAGTACCAACTACAGCCGAACCCACCACTAAGACCACTGAAAAGCCAACTGAGGCTCCAACTGAGCCACCAACTGAAAAACCAACCGAACCTCCTACTGAGCCACCAACTGAAAAACCTACAGAAAAACCCACTGAACCTCCTACTGAACCTCCAACTGAAAAACCCACTGAAAAACCAACCGAACCTCCTACTGAACCTCCATCTGAACCCCCCACTGAAAAACCTACTGAACCCCCAACTGAAAAACCTACTGAACCCCCAACTGAAAAACCTACTGAACCCCCAACTGAAAAACCTACAGAAAAACCCACTGAACCTCCTACTGAACCTCCAACTGAAAAACCCACTGAAAAACCCACTGAACCACCTACTGAGCCTCCTACTCAGGCTCCAACTGAACCTCCCACTGAAAAACCCACAGAACCTCCCACTGAGCCACCAACTGAAAAACCCACAGAACCACCCACTGAAAAACCCACTGAGCCTGCTACTCAGGCTCCAACGGAACCCTCCACTGAAAAACCCACTGAACCACCAACTGAAGCACCAACTGAAAAGCCAACTGAAGCACCAACTGAAGCACCAACTGAAAAGCCAACTGAACCACCAACTGAAGAGCCAACAACAGTTGCTGGACCAACAACTCCAAAGCCAAAATTTTGTAAGGACAAGCCAAATGGATTGTATCCCCATGAAACATCCTGTACATCCTACTACAAATGTACCAACACCTTCACATTCCTCATCCATTGTCCTACCGGAAATTACTTTGATCCTAAAAATTCAGTTTGTGTAGCTGACGCAAGTGTCTGCCTACCATAAGACAAAATTATCTACAGCTAACCTTCATCTAAAAGGATGACTGCCTTTTTATAGCATTTTTCATGGATCTTATGCTCTTTTGCATCCCTTCCCTTTATTTTTTCTATATCAAAGTTCAGTATTACAAAATAAATATTTCTTTTTTCTTAAGTCAAACTATCTACACAGCACATTGTCATATTGGAAATCAAAAATTATTGTCATAAAATTAATAACAAAGGCAGAATAATATTTACCTTATAATTATTCCAAATTTATTTGCTCTTTATCTTCATTAATTTTATGAATTTTAATAGATGCTAAAAATGGAAAATAATTCAAAAAAATGTAGTCTTTTTGCGGTATGCTTTTTTTAAACTTTTATTCTGTTATGGTTCTCTGTCTACACACTACTACATTTATTAAAATAAATTAAGTGAATAATTTATCGCATGATCATCTACTTGGATCATCACGCTCATCGCTGACAATCTTCGTCAAATCTATGAGCACCACAAACCGTCTTGTGTGTGGGTCAAAATCCAATCAGGGTACCTGGCCACTCGAGCTATTTAAAAAATTAGATAATTTATGTCAAATGTTTCACAATTAATTTAATATTTATTTAATATTCATTTATTTAATTAAAATTAACTTACTGTAGACTCCAGGAGACTAGAATAACATTTAAAAAGATTATAATTAAAATATTACTCTTACAAAATTATGTCCAACATATATTTTTTAATTATTTACCTGAGCTTGTGCACATCCATAGCCTATGTAAAGAGAAAGAGAGAGAGAAAAAATACAATTAATTTCATACAATTTAAATATATAAATACTGTAATTAAAAAATATTTTACCCCATGAAACGACTCCAACCAAAGTTCGGCGACCTGTAAAAATTAATTAATTTGTGTCAGATTCTTGAAGATGACAAAAAGTTTTCAGAGCTTGTAGTTAAACACTTGCCTCCATTTTCGATGATCAAGGGTCCCCCACTGTCACCTTGACATGCGTCCTTTCCTCCGGTTTCCAAGAATCCAGCGCAGAGCTGAAAAGTTGAGAATTAAAAATATTAAAGACAATTAAAATGAAGGGATAATGTTCATTAGTTACGTACCATGTTATCAGTGATCTTTCCTTGGTACTTGGTTCCTTCTCCATTACAAACTTCATTGGAAATGACTGGGACATCAACCTTCAAAAGAATCTTGGATTGACTTCCTCCCTGTGAGGTCGTTCCCCATCCAGCAGTGGTGGCGTTGAGTCCAGTAAAGTCATTGACATTAGAGGCTGGTAAACAAGCTGGTCTTGTAATGACCCCATCCCCTGACATGTCAATGGGTTGAGCCAATTTAATGAGAGCAATGTCGTTATCAATTGTTCTTCGGTCGTAGCCACTATGCATAATAATTTTCTCAACGTCCACTTTGATGGTCTTGGCCTCATCCGAGGACAATAAATCTTGCTCATTTACTAGTACTTGCAATCCCTGGGGTACTTGTCCGTCGACACAATGTGAAGCAGTTACAATACTAATTAAATTTAAATATCATTTTAATCAAAGTTTTCCAAAAATATTTCAAGAATTAAAATAAATTAAAAATTACTATCTGTCATTGATGAGGGTGCCACCTAAGAGAATAAATAAGAACAAATTAATTATACAATAATTAAAAAATAATTAAATTGTCATGTGTCATCAAACTAACCACAGAAGGGTGTTTTGCTAGTGCCAAAACCAAAGAATCCCTTGCGAAGAAGTCCCACAGTCCAAGGATATTCACGAATGTAAGCGGCTTCTCCCCCTACAATCTTGGTCAGAACATTTGGGTCGGTTTCTTTGTAATTGGGATTCCTTTGTGTGTTGGGTACACCACAGTCTGTATTTAAGATTAAAATAATTGTGTTGGATATTATAAATTAATTTTAAATATATAGAAACTTAAAACTTACGGCAAGGAATTTTAAATTGGCCACGAATGTACGGCGTTTGAGTGCCATTAGCAACAATGACACTGCTATCCTTATCAAAATCATATTTTGGATGTTGAGTAGTTGACGCAGGTGGTCCAGTTGTTGGAGCTGGGGTCACGTTCCTTGAAACATTACGAATTATGGCAAAACTAGGGGCAGTTGGCAAAAGTGGTAGACCCAAATTGTTGACCCCCTCCTTTACTTTCTCCTCCGTTTCTTTAATTGCCGCGGCTATTAAATTAAACAAAATTTTAATCTCTACATTTCATATAAGAGGTCATTCTAATTATGTTTTTTTAAAATCAAAGACAAATTAAGATGTGATATGATGACTAATTATAATTTGAGGTTAATTACAATTGCAATTGACACAAAAAGATAACTTACGTATTTTATTCACAGTACTGATCACACTATCCAAAATTGGGTCTTGCACGTCCTCCACGGGCTCCACAGTCGTCGTAACGTCAGCCTCGGATTTTTCCACATCATTCACCTTTCAAAAAAATCATGGCGTGTCAGTAATTACCTTGTTTGACTAATTAACTCGTACAAGACGATTAGCTAATTATTAACCAAATTAATATTTTTTTGACTACACGCAAACAGTATTGATTTCATTGTACAAAAAACTAATTAATTTAAAAAAAATGAAGAAAAAGAGACTCACAGACTTGGCCAAAGTGCCTGTGGTGGAGAGAGCTATGGCAGCTATAAAAAGAGCAATAGGTAGTCGGAGCATGATGAAGATTGAAATGAAGACTAGTCAGGAATAGATGCAGAGTTCAACTGGTCCAAAGACAGTTCATTGTCCATCCAATTATACTCCTCTTGTCTCTTCCTCTCTTCAACCACAAAATATTCCTACCTCGTCTCATTACCTTAATCTTCTTCTTGTGTCCTCTTTGTCACTCACTTTTTACTACAATATGTGAGGAATAAAAAATAATCCAAAGAAATTTGAAATCAAGTGTGTCTTGGTCATGGTCATCTCTCCATTGTCAAGTTGCCCATCAACTTTTCCCAATTCTTATTATTACCTTCTACTTTACTTTATCACACAGACAGAGACAGAGACCGATGCTGATGCTCCTGGTTGAACTCAATCAGTTCAGGTTTTTTTTTTATTATTTGAGTTGAGACTGCTTCAACTCTTTTATTGTTAAGTTGTACACAATTCAAAATAATCAACTATCTAAATCTGTCACACTTGGCTAAATTTATGATCCAGAAATACAAGAAAAGAATATTTTTGTGTCAACTTTATTTTTTCCATTCACATAAATATATTTGTCCCATTCTCCTACACCAAATGTCAAACTTTTTTAACCTCCTGTAGTGTACACAGAGCCACTGTCTGAATGCAAAATATGTAAACTTTAAATATACAAAAAGACTTTTTCAAGTTAATTTTTTTATTTCACCCAGACTTGATTGCCATCCTCAAACTTTTATAAATAACAAATTAAAGTAACGGGACATTTCTTTTTAAATATGAGTCATCATTAACTTAACCATCACACCAATATTCATCTCCAGTGTTTTTCAATATCCAGTCGGAATATCTTGTCACTCGTGTGTAGACACCTGTCATAATATTTTAATTGTTTTTTATTTTGAACTTCAAAATTCGAAATAACTTAATAAGTTTGTGGGGGAAAATTTAACTCACCTGGACTTCTAGGCCTGGCGCAGCCATGACCTAGATAATTAAATTATAATAAAATTAATTGCTGTAAAATTTTAATATTAGCAAGATATATTGGGCATTAAAAGACTTTTTGTACCCCATGAAACGACACCAATCAAAGTTTTACGGCCACCGTATACAGCTATCAAAGGGCCACCTGACAAAAATATTAAGCCAAAAAGTTTATTATTATGCATTAAAATGTTTTATTATGAAGCATCATTAAATTAAATTGTTCCAATATTTTACCCGAGTCTCCCTGTAAAATAGAAACAAAAACATTTATCAAAATTATGGTAAAATGAATGAAATATTTAATGATGATAATAAAAAACATTACTTGACAACTGTCACTACCGCCAGTGTCAATTAAACCAGCACACAACATGTTGTCAGTGATTTTTCCGTTGTAGGTTGTCCTGTCATTACAATCCTAGAAGATCATTTTCATATTAAATTTGTTCATTAAATTTTATATTGATAATTTTTTACCTTGTTGGATATCACTGGAACGTCAACTTTCCGTAAAGTATTTGATGTTGATGATCCTTCCATTGTGGCTCCCCACCATGTTTACATAAACATAAAAAATATGTGAGATTGGATCATCCAACAGTTTAATAATTAAAAAATTAATTGATAAATACCAGCAACGACAGCAGTGATGCCACTAAAATCAAAACTGGAGGCAGTCAGACAAGCGGGTCGAGTGATGACATCGTAGGATGAAATGTCAACGGGTTGGGCCAGACGAATTAGGGCGATATCATTGTCAATATTATGACGATTGTAACCCTCATGCATTATTATTTGTTCACTGTCCACTCGCATTGTTTTGGCTTCAGTTGATGTGAGTAAATCTTGCTCATTAATTAGCACTTGAATTCCTCGGGCCTCTTGACTGTAAAATATTTTGAGACATTAGAAATTTTTAAAGTTATTTTTCTTGTAAATTCCCTTACCCGTCTACACAATGCGAAGCTGTCAGCTGAAACAGAAATAATTTAATTTTAAAGGTATTTATATTTAATGGAGTTTCATTTTTAGAAAATAAAATAAATGGGTTCTCACCACATATCGTGCATTAATAAGAGTGCCACCTACAAAAAAACCAGTAAAAATTAATTATTTATTTCAATTAAGAGCCCAATAAGTTTTAATTAGTTAAAAAAATAACTAACCGCAAAAGGGAAAAGCTTGACCACCAAATCCAGTTGTTTGTCTTCGGACCAATGCAACTAATTTAATTTCAATTGAGTTTAAATTACAAAATAATTAATTTAAATAAATAAATATATTTACCTGTCCATGGATAATCTCGAATGTAGGCTTGTTCTCCCCCAACAATTTTTTCGTCATCAGGTATTTTAAATTCGTGTGTTTTACCACAAGCTAAAACATTAATTTTAATCAGTACTTTATCAATTGTAATTAAATTAATTATATTAACTTACAACAACGAAGTTTTGATGCTGGAAAAATTGCCCATGGTTCTGGTTTCAATTCCACAATTTCAGTTTCGTTCCCCGTCACATTAAATGAACTCGTTTTGACATTTCCTCCATGCAAAGGAGAAACTGAAAAAGTCGCATTAGAAATACGAGCTGGTGTTTTAGTGTCACCAAAAAGTCGAAATTTGGGAAATGAATTTTCTTCTTTGTGTACTTCGCCAGATTTCACTGGAGAAACTGGAACGGTGGTGAGTTCTGGAATGGACTCGGTGACATCTTCCAAAATCTCTTGGGTCACACTCACACCCTTAAAATAAATTTAATTAATTGTCAAGAAATTGAATAAAATGACACAAAATTACCTTTGAAAATGTGACACGTTGAAATTGAAAGAGAATTAAAATGAAGATGAATTTTTTCAAAAACATTTTTTGAATTGAAACAGTGCCACTTTATAAGTTGTCTTGAAAAAAAGTTGGAGAGAACTAAAACTGGGAGAGGGACTTTGCTTGTTTATTATTATGATTTTTTTTATATAACGAGTTAAATTCTGTGACTAAAACTAACAAACGAGTTTCTACATAATAATAATAATATTTAGTATTCATATCAAGAGAGTCTTTCTTTTTCAATCAAATGACAAGTTTTTTCTTCTTGTCCTAGGCAAGCCTCATAGTGTACGTCCTTCCGGGTTCGTAATCTCTAAAAATCTTTTTTTATGGTTCATGATCTCTATAAATAATACTTTATATGCTAATTTTTCCTCAAAATGACCATCTGAGACATTCTGGCCCCGGGCCAACATTCAAATAAAATGTCAAATGTTCAACAAGTTTTTGCATGATTTTGGTATGAAACAAAGTGATGCAGTAAAGTACAGAAAATGTTTTTTTATTGAATAATTTTTATAAATTAACACAAATAATAAATATGATAATAAATAATAAATTATATCCCACTAGCCTTCGCACCAATCTGCATCCTGTGAAAATAAGTTAAATGATTTTGAAATTAATTGAATTTAATAATAAATAAATAAATTTTATTTTACTCGAGTATTTTGAAGAATCCATTCTGGATAACGTCCCACACGAGTGTACACTCCCGGGCTTTGAGGTTGGGCACAGCCGTATCCTGAAATAATTAAAATTAGTTGAGAATTAAATGAATAGGTAATTATTTAAAATTTTAAAATTACAGTTACATACCCCAAGACACGATACCAATCAGAGTTTTTCGGCCGCCATTGTTGATTACTAATAAAATAAAATAATTAGTCGGTATTCATATTTTTTGTGTGTAATTATTTGTTAATAGTAATTGTGTATTACCTAATGGGCCACCTGTTAATTGAATTTAAATTTTCAAATAATTTTTAGTAATATTTGACATTATTTCACAAAATCACAGAAAATTTTAATAAATATTTACCTGAATCTCCCTGCAAGAATCAAAATTAATTAATTACTGATCATTGGGTCAATTAAATTATTTTTAAATTCAAAACAAGACTAACCTGACAACTGTCTTTACCACCAGAAGAAATAAGTCCAGCACACATCATGTTTTCAGTTATCTTGCCATTGTATTTGGTTTTAGTATTACAATCATTATTTGACACAACTGGCACATCCACTTTCCTTAATTGTGGAGACGTGGAGCAACCCTAAAAGATGACAAAATTATATTTAATTGTTTGTTTAAATAATTTTATGTTTAATTGATATAAAAAGCGCTCACTTGACAGGTAGCACCCCAACCTAGAACAAAAAGATGAAATTTTAATCACTGCATAATCACTGCAACATATTAATTAGTAATTACCAGCAACGGTGGCTGTGACTCCAGCAAAGTTGTTGGCATTAGAAGCAGGTAAACAGGCAGGAGTGATGGGTCCATTAGGTAAGAGTGAGACGGGACGGGACAATTTGAGCAATGCAATATCATTGTCAATATTTCTTCTATTGTAACCTACAATTAAAATTAAAAAATTAGGTTTGGTTCAATCTCAATTAATTTTAAACTAATGAAAACTATTAAACCGGAATGCATGATGATTTGTGACACGGGATACTTCTCTGTGGATGAGTCGAAATTAGAATTGAAATCTTGCTCATTGATATAAACCGTTATGGCTGAGGCTGACTGTCCATCAACACAATGAGAGGCAGTGACAACTAATTAAATTCACACAAAATCAGTTAATAGAAGTTTAAAATGAAAATTTGAAAATAATTTTTAGAAAATCACCATATTTATTATTAATTAAAGTTCCCCCTGAAATAAAAAGAAAAAATTAATTAATTCTCCCAATTAACGGCACAATTTAATTTAATTAGTATTTAAATGAAAAACTAACCACAAAAGGCCCGGCCACTTCCCAAAAATCCTCCTCGTACCAAAGCAACAGTCCAAGGGTACTCTCTAATAAGGGCTGTCTGTCCTCCAACAATCCTTCGAGTGGAAGTTCCACATTCTAAATTGATTGATTGGAGGTACCAAATTGTTGACAAAAAATTAATTAAATAATTCCTAAAAACTTACTACAATTGGCTCGTCCACCAGCAAAAAACTTGTGATCGGCATTCCCCTCAGCAATGGTTAAATTTGCTTCTTCAGCCAAAATCCGAATATCCTGCTCATGTTTAAGAACCCCTTGATCAAAATCATCATGACCATCATCTGAAGATGGGAGAGTGGCCCTTGAACAATTTCCAAAAGATGCAAAATCAGGGTCGCATTCTCCCTCTCCTCTGACGGATGATTCATCCGCTTGAATTGCCTGGAGAATTTCCGTTGTTGCAATGACCTCTCCATCGTCATTCACTAAAATTAAATAAATGTCAACAACCTTTTTTTCTAAATAAATTAAACATGAAAATTAGAATCGTCATTAACATTAACCTTCGTTGTCATCCAACTTGAGACTTGGTCTGGTTGTTGTCACATCATCATCTTGTACAATACCTTGTCTCTCTTCAATAACCTGTTTCAACAAGAAAAAAAACATGTACAGTGAGAGCTTCTGCTTTTACAAAGAAAATCAATAAAAATTCGGCGAGACAGGAGCAACGGGATTTTTTTAAAAAAAATTGTCATTTAAAAGTCAAGTTCAAAGGGAGGCCATCGCCCGGAAACAGAATTAAAATTATTGGTGATAATTAAAAGAGATTAATTTTTTTGAATAAAATACCTTTTTGACGGAATGGGCAGATGAGGGATGAAGTTGGAGTGAGATGTTTAGGAGAAGAAAAAGAAGAAAATAAGTTCCCATTTTTGTGGATCTTTGTCCTTTTGTTTTGATGTGGATGAGTTGATGATGAGGAATGAAGTGGAGTGATGATTTTTATACAGAATGAAATGAAGACGAGAGAGAGATTAAATCCCCTATTCAAACCCTCCTTTTTACCTCATTCTCTACTGTCTCTTGTCACCTCAGCGTGTGTGTCAACTTTATCTCACATCCCATAAGAGACAAGGTGACTGACTTGACAAGATTCACCTGTACTCAACTATATTCAATCCATATCCTAGCACAACTTGACAATTCCCATTTAAACCTTTTCATTATCTCTAATAGACTAAATTTTTTTACATGATTGTACACAAAATATTTCCATATTTCTGTACAGTGTCATAATTATATTTTTTAATCTCCAGACTTTCAAACAATTCAAACTCCTTTGACATGTCCTCAATGCAGAATTCTCTTTAAAATCTTTTTTTGCACATTGCCTTACATTCTTGGTTGGGTCAAAGGAACAAATGACATTTGTGTACTCATCGTCAGTATTTTAGCTTCTCTTTAAACGTGTATCAATTTTAAATGCGCAAAAATGGATTTAAAAATTTCCTCTACATAACAAGGATGAATTACCATGCAAAAATCTCATTGACTCGTATTTAATTAGTGGCAAAGTAAAATGCACTCAAAAAATTAGATATTCCAAGTAAAAAATGAGATAATGAAAATTCCGTTAGTTGTCTTTAAATATTTATCTTGGTTCTATTGAAGGAGATGATATGAGCAGCACATGTTGCTCACACGCTTCCATTTCATAAACAAAGTCTCATCTTCTAAAGCTTTAGCATAGTCAACTCTCTTGACTGTACAGGTACGCACAAAATCAAGGTCAATATACGTAGGCTTATGATGACCACAAAAAAAGAGAGAATTTTCTTTCATTTCCCACAAACCTACTTAAATTTTTTTAGCTTAATGAAACATATGCACCTTCTACACACATACCCCTCCACCCTTTAGTTAATACTCACCTGTATTGTCTTGAAGGTTTTATATCAAACTAGAAACATTTTTGGGACTCACATGGCGCCCAAATAAATAATTTAAATTGTAATCTTCCTCTTTAATCAATATAGATTACAAATGTGAAATGTATTAAAAAATTCCAAGTTTAATTGTAGTTGACACATGTAGTGTCGAAAAATAATTAGAATAATGTGTTGTACAGTGGCAATAGGGAGTATAATTGTGATTGCTGTTGCAGTTGGAGGATCATTTTTTGCACAATTTTCGCTCCCTTATTTTTTTGCAATTTCTTGTGGGTCTGTCCTTCCCTGTGTCTTTTTTTATGTTGTCAAAAAATTTATTGTTAATCGGAAAGCTCCACCAGGTAAATTTTAAATAATATTTAAATATTGTTTATTTAAAAATAATTGACAATTATTTTGTATTTTAGGACCATGGAGTTTTCCTATAATTGGTTCTTTGATAGAACTCAATATTGAGAATGCCATACAGAAATGTGCCGAGTATAAGGAAACATACGGAAATATTTTTCAGTTGGCTGTGGGAGATTTTACGTAATAAAAATTAATTTCATTTTAATTATCAAATTAAAGTTGAGAGAAATTAAAATTATTTTATTTTTGTGTAGTGTGATTGTGATTAGTGACTACAAATTAATTCAGGAGGCACTCAAAAGAGATGAACTTCAGGGACGTCCTGATTATGAAAAATTTATTTCGAGAAATGGGGGCTATAAAAATCGGGGAATTTTACTTTGTGATGCAGATCAGTCCTGGCAAGATCAGAGACGGCATGCTTTCAAAACGTTGAAAGATTTTGGGTTTGGTAAACAAAGCATGCAAGACTTGATTTTACGTGAAGTTGATCAATTGATTCGTGTTTTAAAGTAATAATTGGGTTAAATTTAAATTGAGAATTATTTTAAGGAGATAAAAGTAGCCTGAGGGAAATATATTAATTTGATTTTTACTTAATTACAGATCATCAGTTGGAAAATCAATAGAAATAAATGATAATTTAAATTCTTCCGTCTTCAGTTCCGTCTGGTACATTATGACGTCTCAAAGATGTGAAATGGATGATTCAAAATTTAGTCAACTCATGTCCATGATGTCTGGGTACTTACATTTTACTTTTTAAATCGAATAATGAATTAATTAAAAATTACAATAGTTTTAATTGTCAACTTTTAATTTTGTAAACAGTCACATGGATAAACTGAGTCTTTTTACACCGGGTTATTATTTCCCTTGGCCAATTAAAAATAATTTAATGTGGTCAGGTCAATGGAAACAATCAGAAGATGTTGTGTCTACAATTCTGGACTTGATGGATGAATTAATTAATGATCATTTAGAAACTTTCAATGTTAATGCAATACCCAGAGACTTTATAGATGTTTATTTACATCATCATTTTACTGCTGCACAAGGTTCTTCTTTTGCTGGCGAAGAAGGAAGTAAGGATTTTAAATTAATTTAATTTTGTACAATTAAAATAATTTTAATTGTAACTGTAAAATTAATTATTAATTTTAAATTTCTTCTTCACAGTAAGAAACTTGAGAGTTACTCTCCTGGATTTATTTGTGGCTGGTACGGAAACTTCAAGTACGACAATTTTATGGGGAATTTTATACCTCACTAAATACCCTCAAATTCAACGTAAAATTCATGAGGAGATTGACCGTGTCATTGGGAGCAAGAGACTTCCAACTAAAGACGATAAATCAAGGTTCGTTTATTTAATTTCTATTTAATTGACATTTTAATCATTTCTGTTTTTGACTTTCCTTTAGAATGCCATATCTGGAAGCTTTTACGAATGAAGGTTAATTAATAATTTAGCTCTTTTTTGCTTATTAATTAAAATTGTCTTGATTTTTCTGATCTTTAATTTAATATTGTGAATAATTTTATTTATTTAGTGCATAGACATGCCTCCATTTTACCCATGGGAGTTGCCCATAAAGTTCAAGAGGATTGCAGTAAATTAAATAATAAATTAAATTCTGCAGTTAATTGATGTTCAAGATTATTAATTTTAAATTTAATTTAATAGTTTTTGGTGGCTACTATTTCAAGAAAGATGTCATCATTTATCCAAATTTTTATGATGCTCATCATGACGAAAAGTTTTGGAAAGATCCTCACAGATTTCGACCAGAAAGATTTTTGGATGTCACTGAAACAAAGCTGATACAGAAAGAAGCCTTAATGCCATTTTCTGCAGGTTAATTTTTTAAAATGAAATATTGTTTATTGTAATTTAATTTAATATTATTTGTTTGTTAAAATAGGAAAAAGAATTTGCTTGGGTGAAACATTGGGTCGGGATACTCTATTTTTGTTTCTTGCTGGACTGTCTCAAGCATTTTCATTCAGATTAGACGCGGCTAATAAGGACATAGATATTGAGAATCCTAAACCAAATTTTGTGAGATCTCCACCAGAATTCAAAGTTATCTTGACACATCGTAATACTGTCTAATTTTTGCTTATATTTTTTAACTCTTACCATTTGTTCATGTCAACCCATTAATCATGACATTCTTAATTATTCAAGAAATTAAAAATATTTATTTTTCTACCTTATTTTAACTTGTCTTTTTCTCAGATTAATTTACATTTCAGTTATGAACATGTGCATAGTCAGAAAAAAATTTCATGTAGTGTACGTTGGATCAATTGAAGTTGACTTTAATCACAAGAACTTTCATCATACTAAAACACTTGTATTGTCAGCACATGCATGAGCATTAAAATTTTATATATTTAATTTCAAAATTCTTGTTGTAATATTTTTCAATTTACCAGTCACTGAAAAATCATTTCAGTCATGGTGAGAACTGCAGGGTGAAGTTCATCTGATTTGAATTTAACTTCATTTTCACTTCCAACAATATAAATTTTACAAACTGTACTTCCCTTGTTGTTGTCTGCATTGGAAATAAATAATTAAATTTT